>CM048821.1:13594206-13833841 GCA_026586065.1 Dioscorea zingiberensis | reverse complement strand
GAATTAATATATTCCTACAATTTATATATTTCTAAAGAATTATATATTATATTAATTAATATTTATTGATTTATTTAAGTTGTATTTATATTGTCGAAATCATTTCAAAAATGTATTTATTAAATAATAATTATTATTATTTAAATATTTAAGGTTTTTTTATGAATTTTGTAAAGAAATTAAAATTAAAAATAATTAATGAGAAATACTACTTACAAACGGATTTAGAAATCCGTTTCTAAGTTTAGAAACGGATTTAAAATCCGTTTCTAAAGTAGCAACGGATTTTCTATCCGTTTCTAAATTAGAAAGCAGTTTTGAAGCGGATAGAAAATCCGTTTCTAATTTAAGCAGTTTAAAATCCGTTTCTAAATTTTATATTATATATATATATATATATATATATATATTAATCAATAAATGGATTTAAAATCTATTTTTACTTTTAAGATATTTATATAAAGTTTTTAAAACTAATTATATATTATACGAATTAATATATTCATACAATTTATATATATCTAAAGAATTATATATTATATTAATTAATATTTATGGATTTAATTAAGTTGTATTTATAATGTGAAACCATTTCAAAAATGTATTTATTAAATAATAAATTATTATTATTTAAATATTTAATGTTTTTATGAATTTAATACAAAAAATTTAAAATAAAATATCTTTTAATAAAAATTAGAAACGGATCATAAAATCCGTTTCTAGTTTCTAGTGTTAAAAACGGATTTGAAATCCGTTCCTAATTAGAAACGGATATCTATTCCGTTTCTAATATTAGAAACAGATTTTATATCCGTTTCTAATTAGAAACGGATTAGAAACGGATTTTATATCCGTTTCTAAAATAACAACGGATTTATAATCCGTTGTTATTTTAGAAACGGATATAAAATCGTTCTAACTGCGTTCAATTAAACGAATTAGTCCGCTTTCTAAATTTCGTTGTCCAGTGATTAGATTCTTGTAGTGCTCGCCACAATAAATGGGGGAAACAGTTTTGATAATTCACTTGATAATCGAGTACAAAACTCCCAAGTTCGAGTCCCCACATTTGTACGCCCATGGTAAGGGATCAAGGGTGTTTGTCACCTAAGGCCACGCCCCTTAACGTCCCTATGTAGAGGGGTTTATCCCTATGTCCAAAAAAAAAAAAAAAAATTAATGACCCATATACCTTTTAACATGTTTCACAAGCTTCTCAAAGCCAAAATCACTCATAATTTGCAATTATATATCAAAAAATAACTAGCCCTTCACAATATATATAGGGATCTGATACAGTCCGGTAGTACACTGATCGGCCGGTTTATCAAATCCTATATGGGCGAACCTTAGGCCTATAAAGGCCCACCCATATAGAGTAGTGATAAAGTGGGTCGGTAGCAAGTCGGCAATGTCACTACTCTCTCCTCTCTCCCTCTCTCTCTCTCTCTCTCTCTATATGGATGCTAATAGTATCCTGGTGCCATACAATTGCAGGCACACTTAGCCCTTGGGCATGTTTGGAAGGATTTCTAACAATATGGATGGAAAGATCATCAAAATAAAGCTGCACTCAATTTTCATACAATTTGGTAGCGGATTTGGTCCTAGCGGTTGAAATTGGACCGAATTTCAAAGCGGTTAAGTGGGAAGGAATACCAACATTCTTATAATTGATAAACTAGCTTATTTTTCTCTTCCCATCCATACTGATTAAATCCTTCAAACAGCCTCGAATCAAATAGGACTCTGCAAATAGATGTACTGATAAAGCAGACGGTCGTACCTTATCACGTCCCATATATATATAAAATTCTGATAAGATAAGGCCGACCGGAACACTGTTTATTTAAGGTCGCATCCCATTTGGCCACTTGCACAGTGTTTTAAGTATTTCTAACCATATGGATGGAAAAAACATCGAAAAATAAGCTAACATGTCAATTTTCATATAATTTGAGAAGGTGTAGGGTTTTCATCTTAATGGGTGAAAATTTATAGAAATCTTACTGGTTCAGAATTTCACCCTTTAAGATGAAGACCCTACACCTTCTCAAATTGTATGAAAATTGACATTCTAGCTTATTTTTCGATTTTCTTTCCATCTGTACGGTTGGATTTCCTTAAAACAGTGTGCAAGTGGGCTAAAATAGGGCGACCGTACTTGCACAGTGTAAAAGTCGGCCGCATAGTATCACGATTGTGTATATATATATATATATATATATATATATATATATATATATAAGTGATAGGATCAAGCAGGATCGGGCTACTTGCCAAGAGTCTTGATCGGCTATCCTATCTCTTATATAGAGTATATTGATGGTATGGGCTGTTCATAGGTATGGGCCCATACAAATATATATATATATATATATATATATATATATATATATATATATATATATATATATATATCTATCGATACGATACTTATCTGGTGGCCTTATCGTTTTGTCTGAAATCTGGTCACCTTATTTTGGCCACTTATACAAGTGTTTTTAGAAAATCCAAGTATGGATGGAAAAAATGAAAATAAGATAGCATGTTAATTTTCATGAAATTTGAGAACTTATAGGGTCTTCATCTTAAAGGGTAAAATTTTGAACCGGTAAGATTTCTATAAATTTTCACCTGTTAAGATGAAGACCCTACAAGTTCCCAAATTGTATAAAAATTGATATGGCTAGCTTATTTTTTGATGTTCTTTCCATCTATACGGTTGAAAATCCTTAAAATACTGTGCAAGAGGCCAAATGGGAGGCGACCTTACTTGCACAGTAATTCGGCCGACCTTATAATATCACTCCCATATATATATATATATATATATATATATATATATATATATAAACAAAAAAATAGAGACATTCATAAATTCTATTTAATATTTTATTTCTGTTTTTTTTTGTCCTATGGCCCCTACCAATTGCTTAATCCTCCATTGAAATCATGATTATAGTGCTTCACAAGTTTAGCATAATTCAACTTTATTATATTTAAAAAATATTTTCTGGAGGATGAAAAAGAATGGAAGAGATTTAAAATTAAAAATAAAGTGAAAAAAATTTAGAAGAAAAAGATTATTGAGGTGTTGACACTAAAGGAGTAATCTGGTGCAGAGGAATAATTAAAAAAATATTTTGACTTATAAAACAAACAGAAGTAGTGAATTATTGATAAAAGGGAAAAGGTACCCGTAATAATATGGACGACCACTCGAAGTTGCTTTTCTCAGTTGCCTTGTTGCTTAAGGATTGTTGTGGATCCTCTCTGGTGAAAGTCAAGCTCCTTTTGATGAGTGATTCCACTTTTACTAGTTTTAACCGCTTGGTTGCATCAACTACATCAAATCAAGATAGCAAAAAGAAATCAATGTCACAAGTCCATTTTGTGTTTATTATGAAAATATTATATTTTTCTTTCTAGCCCCATGGTTATCAACTCCCACTCCACACATAATCATAAGTTCCTCAACAAATCTTCTACACCAATCCGACAGGTTCTTTTATTCCCTTGTCTCTAATTTCCATTCCTCCCATCCTTGTTTTCCTTTCTAAATAGTCAATCAACCCATTGTTCTCCCTAGGTATCCTGGTGATATTCTAGTGTGCAAATTTCTCCGATCTTCTGCTACATTCAATCAGGAACTTTTGTATCCTCCAATCCAGGGAAGTTTTGCCCTTTATCAAAACTCTGCATATGCTTATGTTGTCTGTATACACTTGTAATGAGTTTGCCACCTACATTGTAACTGCCTCCAACCCTTGAAGTAGTGCTTTCCATTCAACTTCTAATCCTGATCCTCCCTTACTTTGGCTTGCAGCTGCATAAAAGGAATTCTGTAAGTTATTAATCCATGCAATTCCTAAACCTCCTTATATTCCAACCCTCCTACATCTCTCATTCTCCTTATATTCCATTGCCAAACTACATGTTGTTGCTACAATTGCAACTGAATTAAACTTGGTCGTAGCATAAGCCACTTTATATCTTGACCTCCATATTTGCCACAAGGTTGTTGCTATTAGCTCCTTGGTGACCCTATGTCTTGTTCCTGTTAGCCAACCTCCCTCTTGTGCTACCCTATCTCTCCAATTCCATCCCATCAAGGTATCCTTGTTCTTTAGTACACTCCGAACTCGCTCTGCCCATCTGCATTCAAAGAAGATATGGTTAGTCGTTTCATAATTAATATTACCTGAGGAGCATTGCTCCTTAGGTCCCATGTTAAAGTTAAAGAGTAGTTCTTTTGTTGGGAGCTTGTTATGGAACAATTGCTGGAGGAAGATTTTGATCTTGGGTACCACTTGTAGCTTCCATATTGCCCTTCATCCTCTCCATTCCCTTCTTTTTGGTTGCCCTTTGTAGGTATTATATGCAGCTGATATGGATTGTCCTATTTTGTGTCTCCATCTCCACACATTGCTCCCATCTTATTGTGGAGGTTGTTTCTGTATTAACCTACAAGAAATATCCTCAGGGAATATGTCATTAATTATCTGTTCATCCCAAGAATCATTCAAAAGCAGTTGTTTAACCTTCATATTACTATATTCATAATCCATATTAATAAAGCAAGGTTTGATTTGAATTGGTATATTATAAATCCAAGGATCTTTGTTAATAGATGCATGTCTACCAGGTTCAATTAACTCTATACCGTGTTCCCTAATTACTCTTCCTATATACATTAATCCTCTGAATGTCCAAGAAGAGCCATTATAATTGTCTTTGATCCATATGTTAGGTTCTCCATAGTTGTTCCTCATAAGTTTGACCTAAAATTTATCGGTGTTATTTAGTAACTCATTCACCTGCTTGGCTAGAATTGTATTTTTCGTTACCCTTAAATCCTTAATTCTCAGGCCCCCCTCAGTTTTTGGACTGGTCACAGTGCCCAAATTTATTGAGATGCAGACCCCTATTACCACTCCTATTCCCCCAAATGAATCTCCTAACCAACCTATTAATGATCTCAAGGGTAATATATGGGATGGCATAAGTGTTAAGACCATATACAAGCATTCCCATGATAAGAAAATTAACAAGTATTATTTTTCCAGCCATTGGCAGACTAAGGATTTTCTAGTGTGCTAATCTATAGTCAACTTTGTCAATTAAGTAGCTAAAATATCTAGAGTGGATTTTATGAGGTGTTATCCAACAGCTTAGGTATTTGAAAGGGAAGTTCCTAGCCTCCATTTTTAGGATTTGTGCGATAGGTCTTCTAGCTCTAGGACTCAACCATGTATGTAGAAAAACCTCAAATTTACTGTAATTGGACTTTTATTCAGTTAAATCGAGTATAAGTACATACAAGGCATAGCGGCCTTAGCATCTTTTTTTGATGCTCTACTACAGATTAAAACATCATCAACATACAAGATGTGGTTTATCCTTAGGTATTCATTAATTTTAATACTTCTAATCAGTTGTAAAGAAGTTGCCTTGTTAAGCAAGTTTGATAACACACTGATACTATTATATACGTGTAGGGTAACAAGAGATCCCTTGCCTAAGTCCCGCCTTCCGTGGACTAATCCATCTTGACCCTCCCATTAATTATGAATGCCATAGTATAGGTCTCAACACAAGTTTTCACTCACTATATCCATTTGTCTTTGGGAATTTCATTCTAGAGAGAAAATGACAAAAATGGTGTACCATCTCAAACTGATCATAGGCCTTTTCAATATCAAGTTTGATTAACATCATTGTGTGGTCATGGGAAACTTTCTCTAGTAAATGTGCCAAATATTCTTGGGCCACTATAATGTTATCATGATGAATGCTAGCTTCTTCCTTGTATAAATGTTGCTTGCTCCCTTCCTATTACACTTGGTAACACTTTCCTATGCCTATTTTATAGGGTTTTGGTCATAATCTTGTAATTAACATTGCATAAAGAGATAGGCCTATAGCCCTTAAGATGTTTGGGGTTTGCCTTCTTGGTTATAAGACAGGTATATGTTATATTCCAACTTCTAGGTATGCTAGCATACTCAAAAAAAGGAATGAATACAAAAATCATGGACTTGCCAACATGGCCAATATGTTCTATAGAATTAAGAATTAAATCCATTTGGACTAGGTGATTTACATGTTGGCATGACTGTTATTACCTTGAGTACCTCTTGTGGTGTAACTGGCTTTGTTAGCTCCTAACCCTGTTCTGTATCAAGTACTGGTAGATCATCTAGCAAGGCCTCCTCTAGCTCCTCCACTTTCCATTTGGATTGCTCTTGTCACCTTTTGTAGTAGAAATCTATGAAGGCTTGCTTAATGTTATGATGTCATGATACTTCTAGTTTGTCATCCCCTCTATCTGTGTTATTCTATTACATGTCCTCTGCTTTTCAGTAACCTTGTGGAGATATTTGATATTCCTATCCTCATTTAACAACCACATTCTTCTTGATCTTTATGCCCAAGTCCTAGAATTAAGTCTAAGCAGGGCTTGATGCTTATGATAAAGAACCCTAAGTTCCTCCATATTTTGTTATCGTTATTTATTGTGCTTTCTATTTGTTCTAGCTATATGATTTGATTCTCGATCATACCTATTTCCTGTTGGAATTATACTAAATTAGTTTTACTATTTTTCTTAAGGTCTCTTCTTAGATTGCACATCTTATGCTCTAAATCATGCATAGGGTTACTACTGGGTTGAGATTTCCAAATTTCCTCTACTTTGTTCATGCATTTTGGAGATTGAAGCCAATTGTTTTCAAACCTAAATGGTTTGTTGCCTCCTTGATTTGGAGTCATGCACACTAAAATCATTGGGTTGCTATCAGATTGGCAGCAAGGTAGTAGATTAAGAGAGTATAAGCGTACCTGTTCATGATATTCATTATTTGCCAAGAACCTATATCCAGGCGAGTCCATTTTCATTCCCCTTTGGTTCTTACACCATTTGAATTGGGGATTAACCTAGATCAGTTCCTGGAGACCATTATGTACTATGAAACCATTCAATAATCTCAATTTGTAGTCCAAGCCCCTATTCTCTCCCCCTTTTCACTCCTATGGTGACCTAACAACATTGAGATCTCCCAAAATGAGCCATGGGAAGCTGATGTTAGTGATTCTACTGAGCTCTATCCAAACCTCCTTTTGTTTTCTAATTGCATGATTGTTATAGACCACCGATAACTCAATAAATATCCTTATAATAGAAATTACCAAGTGAAGGGCATACCGTTGTTCACCATTGGGGTTATAATGTCCATGCCTTCCTCCACAAAGCAATTATAACCCCGATAGCCCCACTATTGGGATGGCCAAAGTCCCAATCAAGGCTTGCATCTTGTACAATTTCAGTGTTCTTTCCTTATTTGCTCAGGATTCTACCAAACATACTATATTAGGGTGAAGCTCCCTCATTAGAGAGAAAAACCTTGCTACTGTGTCTCAGCCTGAGGTCCCTCTACAATTCCAAAAAGAATCTTCATTATAAGAAACAATTTAAGGGTTAAGAATCAAACTTATACTTACTCTTGATAAACTCCTTCTACCTTTTTCCTTAGTCTTCCCTTGATTTGTGGAAGCTTGCTTTCTATGGCTTTCTCTTCCCGGGCTTTCTTCTATTGTTATCTCTATCTCCATATCCATCAAAGGTATATATGTGTCTTCCTTCATCCCTCTTCCAAATCTCCTCCAAGCCTCTTCCTCTTTAAGGTTTCTATTATCCCTCCCACCATATCTCTCGTGCCGGGAAGATTAGCTTACGGATTAGAGTAGACAGCTACCCATTCTAAGGGATCACCATCAACCTCCTTGCCTAGAGATGTCATGATCATGTCTTCATCTCATTATATGTTCACTAAATGCTACCAAATGGGCTCTTGTACCTTTTGACGAAATAATCCCTATGAGTGGTGAGGTCTAGTTGGCCTCCATCCACACCTCCCTTTATGTCCTTCCCTATGCCTCTAGCCAACCCAAGGCTTCTCTGCAGAGTAACCATGCACGTTGCCCTCCTATACCTTGGGATTAATCTCTACAACCACCATACGCGAGCCTTCCCCATCTTGATTCTCAGAATGTTTGGGCTTCCTCTTCTTGAGATTTCGCTCTCCCCATCCACCAAGATTTCAAATGGTCTCGCTTCCCTCTCTCTTCTTTTGCCATGTGTTTCCTTCCCCTTCCTCTTCAACCTTTGCACCTCGTCCCCTTTGTTCGTTGGTCCTGACCCCGACCTCCTTGCCAACGGACCGCCAACCACATCCCAAATTCCTCCTATTCCTATTCTTTCTCTTCTTTGTGCCTATTCTCCACTGTATTCCCAACTTTCGGGATGATCTCCTCAACCATTACCATTTTCTTTCGAGTCCAATGGTCAGGTCCAATCCTGATTTTGTAGCTCGGGTCTTAGATGATGAAGCCTCACACACCAAAGCACTATGACCTATCACCCCACACTTTAACAAAATATTGGTAATTTCTCATACAAGACAAAAATGAAGATATTACTTCCCTCTGAGTTTAGCCTAACACCACACTTCATCAGTTGGGTGAGGTTGAGCTCGACACAGACTCTTGCGAACCTAGTTCTATTCCCCACCGAGTCGTTTCGTCCACCTCGATCACCTTACCAAAAGAGGCTACTACTAGCTCCAAGGCCTCCATGGACCAGTACTCCGTCGGGAGGTGGTAAAGTTGGATCCACAATGTCGTCGATGAAAGTTTCCTGTAGGCCGGCTGAAAGTTCGGCCTCCAGAAAATTAGGTGAATCACCAATCCATTGACAATCCATGGACAGTCAAGGAGTAGGGTTCCACCATTTCAATTGAAGAACACTTGATTAAATAAAAATCATTAGGCATATCTGCCATAGTGAAATCACTATACCCATTCTACAGACGGCTAAGGGCATTCCTCAAATACTCAAGAGAGGGGAGTTTTATGAAGATTTTACCATATAAAACATACCTCATCGGCTTACGTCTAATCACCTCCTTCAACAATGTTATCAACTCATTAACTAACGCCTTTAGCTTTTCAAGGGTTGGCCCAACCTGTTAAGAGTATCTGGAGTATCCTTCTCTGACTTATCTCTCTTTGACCACCCATTCTAATTCTGTTGTAACTATATCCTCAAATCTCTCATTTTGTACACCTGTTGCAACACAATTATATATATACAACCAAAGACCCCGAGAGAGTGGGGTTCTTAATCAGATTCAAAATCATTTCATGAGTATCGAGCCATCTCGTTCCTCCATGGCTACTGATCTACTTCCACAAGTCAAATCGATCACTCAAGAAGTTTCTCTTAAGCTCTCTGCCACAAACTATCTATTATGGAAGACCCAAGTTACTCCTGTGCTTAGGAGCCATGGTCTACTCGGATTTGTTTTGGATACCATACCCAAACCTTCTCATGATCCTGCAGTTGTGGTCCAGTGGGAGAGACTTGATCAGCTTGTACTTGGTTGGCTAAACTCCTCCTTGTCTTCCGATGTTCTATCTCAAGTCATAGACAAAGACACCAGCCATGAAGTCTGGATCACCCTTGCATCAGTATACAGGTCCTATACCCGTGCTCGTATTCAGCAATTGAAGACGGAGCTTCAATCCTTAACGAAATGTACGAAATCCATTGCTGAGTATTTTACACAAGCCAAAACATTGGCTCTGTCCCTTGCTAGTGCAGGGAAACCAGTTGATGATGAAGATCTCACTCTCTGGATCACTCGAGGTGTCGGCCCTGAGTTCGATCCGATCATAGCTGCCATTAATGTTCGCAGCACCTGCCCTTCACTTGATAAAGTCTTCGGACTTCTTCTTGATTATGAAATCAAACTTCAACAACAAGCTACTATCACACCGCCAACAGTGGCTTTCTATGCTTCTCATTCCCGGGGTCGTGGTCGACACCCTAATTCTGGTCGTGGAAGGAGTTCCTCTTCCTCTTCCTCTACTCCCTTCCATCGGGGTCGTAGTTCCTCTTATCGTGGTGCTCGCGGTGGCGCTAGGGGCCGCCAATCTGAGGGAAATTCCCGAGTCACCTGCTATAAGTGTGGCTATCCCAATCACAAAGCTAATCATTGCTTTGCATTTGAAGAGGACATATCACCTCCTATTCAATCCTTCGCAGCTATGCAAGTCACTGATCCTTCTGATCAAAATTGGTACCCTGATACGGGTGCTACAAATCATATGAGTCCAACGAGCACCGAGATCCACAACAAGCAGACTTACAATGGTGATGAACAAGTAATGGTAGGCAATGGAGCAAGACTTGAAATTTCTCAAACCGGTACTGTCTCTCTTCCTCTATCTTCTGGTTTTGTTCAATTGCAAAACGTTCTTCTTGTTCCTCGCCTTTGCAAGAAATTATTATCAGTTGCTCAGTTCACAAATGATCATAATTGCTGCTTTATATTTACCCCAAAAGGTTTTCTAATTAAGGATTTGAGCACGGGAAAAATCTTGCATCAAGGACCAATTGAAGGTGGACTCTACCCCCTCAATATCAACGCAGTTCCAGCAAGGAGTTATGGATTTTCAAGAAAGATTCAAGCTTCAGCCGATCTTTGGCATGCGCGCCTGGGACATCCATCTATGCGCACCTTGCAAAGGTTATCAAATGTTCTTCCTATTTCCAAGATGCTCTTCAATAAACCATGCGGGAGTTGTCAGCTTGGTAAATCCTCTAAGTTCCCTTTTCCTAATTTAAATAAGCGTGCACCTGTTCCTCTTCATACAATCCATTATGATGTATGGGGACCAAAACCTTCTCTCTCAATTGATGGCTTCAAATATTATGTCATCTTTGTGGATAGTTTTAGTCGGTTTTCATGGTATTATCCAATGAAAAAGAAGTCTGATGTGGCTACAATTTTTCCTATATTTCAATCCATGGTTGAGAATTTATTTGATTCAAAAATTCGAATTTTCCAATTGGATGGTGGTGGTGAGTTTATTGGACACAAATTGCAGCATCATTTTCATCAGAAAGGTATTTTCCATCAGAAATCATGCCCAGGCACTCCTGAACAGAATGGAGTCGCTGAACGGAAAAACAAGCATGTGGTGGAGACCGGATTAACTCTTCTTGCCCACAGTCATTTACCGGCTAATTTTTGGAATTATTTCTTTTCAACAGCCGTGCACCTCATTAATAGGTTGCCTACAACAGTCATTCAAGATCGGTCCCCTTATGAACTTCTCTTTCTTAAGAAGCCTGATTACTCCATTCTTAAAACCTTTGGTTGTTTATGTTTCCCTTGCCTGACACCCTTTGGACGGACAAAACTCCAATTCAAAAGCAGTCGTTGTGTCTTTCTAGGATACAATTCACATTATAAAGGCTACATTTGTATGGATCCTTGCTCCGGTCGTGTTTATCTCTCTAGACATGTCATTTTTGATGAGCAACATTTTCCCTTTCTATCTCTCACACAACCATGTCTCAACTCTTCACCTGAGCTTCCATCACACTTCACTGCAAAGCCCTTTCCAGTTCAAACACATCTTGAGATTGCACTTGGTTCTCAATCTTCTCCTACACCTATTTCTTCTCCTCCTATTGAAACCGGTTCTCAGTCTTCTCCTGTACCTATTTCTTCTCCTACTTCATCTCCAACTCCTCTTGACTCTCATGTCCCATTGGTTACTTCCTCTCCTTCTACTACTATATCTGAACCACCACCTTTTATTTTGTGTCATCTTTAGAGCCTCCTACACTCTCTACAAATGCATTAACCAATTGGACTCACCCGATGGTCACAAGAACACAAGATGGCACTAGAAAACTGAAGGTCTTTCTCTCTTATCGGTATCCTATTCCCACGTGTCTCACAGTTACTCCAATCCCAAAAGAACGAACCAATTTTTCTCTGGCCAAACTCATACCTGAATGGCAAATGGCCATGCAAGACGAGTATCATGCTCTTCTCAAAAATAACACATGGACACCTGTTCCAAAGATGCCTGACATGAATATTATAAGGTGAAAATGGGTCCACCGCATCAAACAAAAATCTCATGGTAGTATTGAAAGATACAAAGCCCGTTTTGTAGCTAAAGGCTACAATCAACAACCTAGCATTTATGCAGAGACATTCAGTCCTATCGTCCGTCCTAGCACTATTCGTCTTGTTCTTACTTGTGCAGTCAATTTTGATTGGGAATTACGACAATTGGATGTCAAAAATGTGTTTCTCCATGGTCACTTATCGGAAACTGTCTATATGGAGCAGCCTCCTGGCTTTCTTGATTCAGTCCATCCAAACCATGTCTGCCACCTGCACAAATCTATCTATGGTCTAAAACAAGCCCCACGTGCTTGGTACAATCGATTTAGTTCCTTCTTACTGTCTATTGGGTTTCTCAGTTGTCCATTTGATGCTTCCATGTTTGTTCAATCAATTGGATCTGATCTCATTATTGTGTTAGTCTATGTGGATGACATTCTTGTCACAGGCTCTAACACTACCTCTATAGCAGATTTTCTCCACAGACTCTCTTCAATGTTTGCTATGAAAGATCTGGGTCCTCTCAACTTCTTTCTTGGTATTGAAGTCTTACGGTCAGCAGGTGGCATTCATCTCTCTCAACGCAAGTATGCTCTCTCTCTTCTGGAAACCTTTGGTCTTGACGGATGCAAACCAATTGAGACTCCTGTCTGTCAAGGCCGTAAATTGTCCCTCTCTGATGGTACACCACTTGCTGATGTTACACAATTTCGGCAGATGGTGGGCTCTCTTCAATATCTGACTCTCACTAGACTAGATATCACTTATGCCGTCAATCAGGTGTCTCAGTTTCTTCATGTCCCAACCACTTCTCATTTGATTGCTGCTAAGAGAATTCTGCGATATGTCAAGTATTCGTTGACTCATGGCCTTCAATTCACTAGATCTCCAGATTTTTCTTTAATTGGGTACTCTGATGCTGATTGGGCGGGCTCCCCGGATGATAGACGTTCTACTACTGGTTATGCTATCTACTTAGGCCATAACCTTCTTTCATGGGGTTCGAAGAAACAAACTCATCTCGGATCCGGTTGTGAAGGCGAGTGGGGCTTTAGCATCTCTTAGTTCTGAAATGCTTTGGTTTATTCATCTTTTTAGATTCCTCAAACTCTCATTTACCAGCACACCCTTGCTTCTTTGTGATAATCAGAGCGCCGTTCATATGGCATCCAATCCAGTCTTCCATCATCGAAGCAAACACATTGAAATTGATGTGCATTTTGTACGTGAAAAGCTCACTGCGAGAATTACATTGCATCAAACCATCCGGGTGATTTGCAAGTTGCTGATCTCCTCACCAAAGGATTATGTCTTCCAAGATTTTCTGTTCTGAAGTCCAAGCTCTGCGTTCATGAACCTCCTTGAGCTTGCGGGGGAATGTTAAGAGTATCTGGAGTATCTTTCTCTGACTTATCACTCTTTGACCAATTCTAAATTTGTTGTAACTATCCTTAAATCTCTCATTTTATACACCTGTTGCAACACAATTATATATATACAACCAAAGACCACGGAGAGTGGGGGTTCTTAATCAGTATTCAAAATCATTACACAACCATCGTCACTGTTGTATCCGTCTTTAAATCTTTCAAGGGTTCTTCTTACTCGCTGGGTCTACCATTTGCTCGCCATCGACTTGTTTTGCTGTTGCTGGAGGTTGGCCTCCCTCCTTCTGGCAGGCCATTTGAGAGCCTGCAAAGGAAATTTTGGACTAAGATCAGCATCCAGTCCCCATGGTTCCCCTATCCTAGACCCCCATTTTGTGGCTTCGGCCCTGGTGACGTGGAAGTTCTCGCCCTCACCTGCTACCATGGTGTAAGTGGGGGGAGACAAAGCTTCTTAGGAAGACGGTTGAACTCCACACCGGCATAGAGTTCAAAACAGAGCAAGGCGCTCACTACACAAAACCGCTCGCAGTGGCAAATGGTTGACAAATTCATTTTCCCTATCACAGAGGTAACACAACAACTTGTTTCCCTTTCACTAGTGTATAAGGATTTTCTAATCAAGGCAGTCAAAATTTTAATTTTCAATAGGTAGGGTCTCTTCCAAAATGAACTGGGAATGGGGATCGGATTCAATTCCCTCGTCAAAGAAGAAACAAGAATTTAGTAATCGTGTCCGTGTATGATTACATTTCTTTAAACAAGTTTGCATCCCACGCGTGGCATTTGCACTGTCCATTCCACGCCTATAACGTCAATATATTGTTTATATATCCATGCATCCACATGAGATTTGCATGTGTACATATGTGTGTATATATATACACACCATGCATTGCAACTCTCAGTAGAAGCAGCTCTGAAGTTATAACCAAAAACAAGAGAAATCATACTTCAAGGGAGAGAGAGGATCAATGGGGAATTGCCTGAAGCTCAGGCCAGTGAGGACATGGGTAGATGATGAAGACTGGGACTTTGCTGATCTTTCAAACAGCATAAAACAAAACAAAAAGGTTATTAAAGCCGGACGGGAAGATGATGACCGGAGGAAAGCAAAGGATAGTACTAACTTCTTCAACTAAATTGAAGATCAAGTTGACGAAGAAACAGTTTGAAGATTCTGATGCAGTTGGTTGAAATGCATGGTTTGCAGATTGAACAGGCACTCACTCATTTCATCACAAAGAGTAAATGCTGTTACTGATAGTACCTGGTAGCTAAATAAAGCACCATGGAACCCAGTTCTACAATGTATACCAGAGGAATGCTAGCTAGCTAGCTAAAGTACATTCATAAAACTTTGTTGTTTTAGTTTTATTTAAGGGTGAACATTGTTTCCCTTAATTAATTTCTTGAACAAGAGAGCCTGTGTCTGATCATGTTTAATTATTGTAAACAAATCAGTCAATCAAAATTTCTTTAATTATATCATGTACAATATTCAGTTCTTTAAAATGTTTACAAATTTTCAACTTGCGGGAAACTGCATAAAACTGTAAAAAGATATATAAGCTCACTTAGCAAATAAACTAGATTTATATCGGTTAATTAAACTAACACAAACACCAACAGTTGATTAAACATTAATAATATTATTTAGGCAGCTAGCATTTTGTGCCAATAAAAACATTTATAAATTCAATATAAACTACTCTTCTTTTCTAGAGAAATGTCGATAAATTACCATGTCGGAAAGAAGTATCTAGCGATTTTTTCTTCAAGATTTCTCATGAAAAATATACAATGGATCTAATTAATATTCAATAAATCCATGCTCTTACCAACTTTGCTATATATCATGACTCTGTGCTCTAGGATAATTTTATATTAGCTTAATTAGTTTACCCGGTATAGCTTAAGCCCGGAATCCTTTAATAGATCCTTTAAAGTGGGTTATATATATGATCATGCACATGTAACTGAGAATTAATTAATCTCCTGTGGCCAGAATTAAACAAAATAATTTGGCTACATAAACCATAACCTTTGACTGAAACTAAGAGAAAATATAATATAGAATTGGAGAGATGATTTGGTGATGATAAAGATGGATAAAAAAACACATGTTCCTTGATGTTATTAATTAATTAGAAAACAAATTAAGTTTGATCACATTCGGTCAAGCTGTCCGTGTACACATCTTATCCTATTTTGAACTCACAAGAAGGCTACTTTTTTCTGCTAATTATTCTCAACGCTTTTAACAGTTCAACTTAAGCTTTCACAGAGCTTGTGGGTCAAAATTCATGCAAACAAATCCCATGCACGTGTGCCACATGTGGAATATATTGCCGCCTATTTCTGGTCTTCATTTCCATGTACAATCCAACACTTCTGACTTTAACATATCATGCTATCCACATTAAGATTCATATTGTTTCATGTCGTATATATATATCATGCAATGCAATCCCCACAATGCTTGCAGTTAATTATAAGAGTAGCAAGATCAATTAAACCAGAGAGAGAACAGCAATGGGGAATTCAATGAAGCCTCATGAGACCGGGAAGCGAGGACATGGGTTGATGATGAAGACTGGGACTTTTGATTCAGAGAGCATGAAACAATGCAAAAGAGGGTGAGGAAGAAGGTGGAAGCCGGTGGGACTACGATCGGAGGAAAGCAAAGGTCGAAAGCAGTATCTTCTTCTACCAAAGTGAAGATCAAGCTGACAAAGAAAACAGTTGGAGGAGTTGATGCAAAGTTAGTTGAAAATGCATGGGTTGCAGATTGAGCAGGCACTCACTCATTTCATCAACAAGAACAATGTGGTTACTGGTAGAGAATTAGGTACCAAGATAGTATCATGGAGACCAGTTCTACAAATGTATAAATGTATATGTTAGTATTAATTGTCAGGTGCTGTAGAAATTTA
This sequence comes from Dioscorea zingiberensis, assembly GCA_026586065.1. Classification (NCBI taxonomy): domain Eukaryota; kingdom Viridiplantae; phylum Streptophyta; class Magnoliopsida; order Dioscoreales; family Dioscoreaceae; genus Dioscorea; species Dioscorea zingiberensis. The sequence continues at coordinate 13,817,527 of CM048821.1, read as the reverse complement.
ATTATGTACAATAGAGTTGGTAGTTGATCCTGCAGACTCCTGATCATCACTGTAAAATTACAAGGCATTAATCCAAACATTGAAGATATAAAAGCTTTTATTACATTGTATATATGTTTCAATTACTTATTATTTTGTATCATTTATCAAGTAATAATAGACATTGATAGATAAATGGATCAAAGTGATCCAAACTACATATAATTACATGTGAGGTTTGGTCTTATTTGTATGAGTGATATGAATCAATCAGAACGAGCTTTTCATATAAGGATATCAATCTCCCATAATTGAATCAGTTTTCTATTCAAACAAGATTGTAGTCTTGTCAAAATTATAAGTGTACAGTAATCCTTCTTTATTGATTTAGTTTTCTATTCAATCCTCATAAATTTGTAACGTGTATATTTATATTTATCATATGAATGAAATGAAGAAGAAAACTTCAAATTATTCTTTTTTTTTTTTTATAAAGGCGACAATCACTCCCATGTGGGAAGTCAAGGACGTGTAGATGTGGGGCAACTCAATCCCTCATTGTATTGGGGCTCACTGTAGAATATCACCAATCATTATTTCTGCAAAGAGCTTTGCATTCAATCCCTAGTATTCCACAGTAGAACCCCTACTCTTTTAATAAGTGGACCCGGATACCACAAGTTTGGATGCCGCTGATAAATTCTTCACAATTTGATTTTTAAAAGAACCGAGAAAAGAAAAATCGTGAGGTCGGTGGAGAGTTGTTCTTTAAGCCCAAACCATGCTTTAATCGAAGCTCCCCATGGACTCTAAAGGTTAGAACAAAAGAAGGTAAGAATAGCGGTTGTGCTGATAGAGTGACAAGAATATTGAAGGGATGAAGATCAACATTAATTTTTGGGGAGAACAAGATCCCGACTTTGATAACCCGACAAAACAACGGTCAGGAGGAACAAGAACAGGAACAATATATATATATATTTTTATTTTCTCTTTGTTCACCTTTTCAATCAAGAGAGAAACAAGAATCTGTATCTCAACGCTCTCGAAAACGAAAGTAAGTAGGGAATCTACTTAATTTCTCTTAAGCTGACTGATCACATTTTTGAATAAACAAGTGTCCATATCCCACGTGCCCACGTGCGTCCTTTGCACATTGTTATGGTCTTCATTCCACGTTCTTACACATCAAATTAAGCATATCCATTCACATTTGATTTATTCCTGTGAAAACATATCTCTCTCTCTATATATATATATATCAGCAAAGTTGTTGAAGTTATTGGACTTGAGCTATCCAAGTTCGGCTTGATTAGGCTCAATTTCAATTCGTCAAACGTGATAGATTTTGGACTCAAAATTAGTTTCTAGCTGATAATGCACGAACTAAAGATCAGCTTTTCTTTGTTTGAGCTGAGCTCACTCAATTGTTTATCAACTAGTATTATATATAAATATAACATACAATGTGATGGCCGGGATTCAGCATTTGCTAGCTTTGGCATAAGAGCGGTGTCAAGCTAATGTTACCAGCAGAGAGATCGAATCCGTGCGCAACATCGCGAGATTCTCTTATAGGCGTCTCAGCATCCTCGAACCGGGTGGGTGTACTTCTGGAGTATGGTTAGTTTTGAGAAGGGGAACAACAATAGAGGATAGTAAGTTTTTTTTTTAAGGGCTTACTCACGCTTTTACTTTCAAGTAGTACTCTTTATATAATCTTCATCGAGTAATATCAGCCGTAGGTTATAGGTGAACAACATCTCAATCTAGGAACTCAATCCCCAGCCATGCCAGAGGTAACAGGTTCGCTTTTCGACTCATGCGGGTTCAAATCTTGTGGGGGCGCTTTGAGGCGCTCTGTTGCACAAGGTAATAATGCCACAGAATGAAATCGCGACGGGTTTGTACCTGTGAGCTTCCAACTCCAAAGCCATTCCGTCGCCCTTGATAGTTCCTTTAGCTTAGTGGGCCGCTCTGACTACCCGCCTTCATTCCATCAAAAAAAAAAACATCTCAATCTAGAATTATAGTATTATAAAGTTTAAGTTACGTAGTTACAACATTACTACTTACACTCAGATTCAAAACACCCACCCCAGAATACATCTCCTCAACTTTAGTAAACATCACTTGAACTTTAGAAAGTATCACAGTAATTTCAACACACATCACCTTTAACTTTACCGCAAGATTGGTAAAGAATTTTAGAAGCACACATCACATTAACTTTTTACATAATGTAAAGTAATCAAAACATTTATTGAGTCAGATGGAAGGATTTCACGATCCATAAATGTAACCTATCAGCAAGTATCGATGTGCTATTTTTGGGTGTTCAAAAATCCCACATCGGCCATATAAGAGAAGTGCTTAGGAGGGGGTTAAATAGTGTAAACCACTCCATTCCCCATTTTGGCGCCGACATCGGGCCACATCAACAAAACCACTTGGGTTTGGCCACTGGGCTCGCTTGAACCATCTTCTCTGTTATGAGGTCTTTTGCTTGTGTTTAATAGGGGAATATCCCATTTGGGATTAGGAATAACTTTTGAAAAGTTTTAAATTTTTTGGGGGAAAATCTAACAATAACACATTAATCGATAAGATAGTGCGTGGCCCACTGTTGGCGGTTGTCGGCACTCCAGCTAGTTTGAACTATCTTCTTAAACTCACAGCAGGAGGCTTTTCGTGGCAAGTTCCCAAGAATAAACCGCCGGTGAATTTGGGATATCCCTAGCAAACGTGGTAATTCGGTCTCAATAACGAAATCGTTAGACTATAATATTGTTACACTCCAAATCAAACTAATACTATGAATCTCTAATCCCTATCTGATTTTTAATTTCCTTTTATTGCTAATAGAATTTTCACCACTTTCACGAAAGCTCAAATTAAGGTGAAGCAAGATTTAGCAATTAGTGCCGTAATGCATTGAATGATCATTTGAGGCTGAAACAAATCCCACTCTAATAAGTGCTATAACATGCAACTTGGAGCTGGAGTTGAATAAGAACCTCGCCGCAGCAGGGAGAGACCAAGTTTGATATCTATAAAGTCTCTGTGTCCGTGTGTCTAATATTTCCAAACTCTTTCTATGTTGGGATTCCGACAAGATGGTGATTGTGGTGAGGCTTTTGAGAGCTTGATTTGCCGGTCATAAATCCATGCATATATGCAGAAATCCCACGTGTCATGTGGAACATTAACTCCGGCTTCTGGTCTCTCATTCAAACTTTTCGTACACCACCCATCAATCCTAATTAACTTCATTCTATCCATATTAAGATCTTTCTTAATTGACTTTCTTGTGTCTGTGTATGTATTCATTAAATGCAAGATCAATCATAGTAAAGAGAAGAATGAAAACAATTTTTCATAAGGAGAGTTTGTTAATTACTAGAATCTTTCTAAAAAATGAGATGTTGAGAGTTCAAATTATACTTTTTTTTTTTCTTTTTTGGAAAAGTAGAGTTCAAACCATACTTTAAAAAACATGGTAAGGTGGGCTTGTCCACATTTTCCATATGAAAAAAAATAGAAGAATGGGAACCATGAAGCAAAAATAAGGAGAAAAGAAATGAAGGACACAACCACTTGTAACTGTAGACGTTAAATTGTCTTATATTCACTAAGAACATAATGATTTTTCAGTGGTATTGTTCTAAACATTAATTATTTTTTGTGTTAATGAACAAAAGATCTTCAAAAGTTTCACAAATCTACAAAGATCTTACCAAAGCTCGTGAGTAATCCCAAAAACATCTCTCTTTTAGACTTCGACTCTTTAAACCTTCCATCCACTAATGTAGCCATTTCGCTTTCACATGTATTTACTTAAAAATGCCCTCCAAAGCATTAATTGAAAAAAGGTTGTCGTGAAATGCCACTCGCATGCATTTAAAATATCACATGGTAGTAAAATAACATCCAATATTACTTAAATGCCCCTTCTAAAACATGCATTTAAAAAGTTTAAAAACAATGCGTAGGTCCACTAAAAGGCATGGATTTAGAAATAACGTGGGTAAATAATATTCAATATTACAAAATACCCTCCAAGTCACACTCATGTACCAGGGCGGTTGCAATCCCTAGTAAAGTTGTTGATGCACCAAATTCGGATTTGCTCCGTAACTCAACAACCGCTCTGGGCCTCAACCGAATAACCGGCTCCTCACGGCATCATCACCTCCCACGGAAGTCGGGTGAAGAAGGCCCCTCGCTAGCCTCAAGCAAGACGGTGACCTTGTGGCCAGCTTCGGCCCAGTTGCTCGCCCCAAATCCTCCATAGAATAAGAAGAAGACTTCCCGCGATGCCAAAAACATCGAAAAGATGTTGACGAGCACCCATATCGCTACGCTTAGTAGCCAGTAATTGAATTATCAAAAATATAAGCAATGAAAGCTCCACTCGAAGCGACTCCATACATGGGTCGGCCGAGCTAACGACCGCGGACAAATCTAAGTTCACCATCTTCGATTGTCAACAACAACAACCACCGCATCATACATATACATACACCTCAAATAGCCTACTGACTCTAAACCACAAGAGACCCACACGAAACGATCATCGACCGCCGACGTGCTGAGCCATCGATCGGTGCATACAAAGAACCACCATTTCAATCAATCAACCTTCTTTCCCTCACCCCTGGCTACCAACTAAGGATCCTCAACCATAGAGAACAACTTCTGTGAAAAGCAAGCGCCACTTGGTTCCCCTACCGAAATCGCTTTGATTTCCGGAAATGAGGTAATCTCAACTTTCCTTTAAGCTCTGTCGTACGTTAAGTTTTGGAAACCTCCGCTGCTTAATATGGGCAGGTTCTCGCTTAATATAATGACTTCCCGCTTTAAGTGTATGCTGCTGCTTTAATATCTAAAGATGAATACCCGCAGAAGAGCAAAACAAATTCAAAAGATGTTGATTGCATTACAACCGTGTCAACCGATGTTGACGACAAAGAAATGGTCACCCCCTCGGGCAAAGCATAATTCAAACGCTACAAAACGGCGAACAAAAAGCCCACATTCGCTGTACCCTATCAAGGTTTTCAAGCACTAGCGCATCACCACCCAACGACCGCCGAACCCCAAAGCTCAAATCACACCTGAATACTAATCGAATCCACCCTTACCGGCCATACAGATTTACATGCCGTAACTCCGTCTCCTGCATCTCCACCATCGTTTCCGCGTGCACCAGCCATTGCCATCACTCAATTGCTTCCACCGCCATCGGCCGAACCATCCACGCCACCGCCTCAAATCTATTGGCCGTTTGTGAGCGTAACCGGCCGATATCTTGCTCTCGATAATCAACAAAGTATTTAGCGTAGGTCCCGCGATTGCCGACACTCCATTGTTCAACGCCGTTTTATGCGATCGAAGAACTCGGGCGTTAAATCGGATAGTATCTCAAATAACATAACTGACAAGTAAGTTCTCCGCTTGTTCATTACCGTACTTTTTACTTATTTATTTGGGTTTCATGATTATTATGAGCTTCCACTTAACATTCTTAGCTTCCGCGGTAAACTTCAGCTTTCGCCATTATTATGAGCTTCCGCAAAGCATTTTCTCCGCTTAATTTAGGGGTTTTCTGCCGGAAACCCTTTTGGTTTCAATTTAACATGTCGCTTACCACCACACTATCAGACGAAGCAATCCAGAAACATGCACAACTCGGGACCATCTATACACACTACTGGTTAGAATACGGTTCCCTACCTAATGAATGGACTTAAACTAAAACAACTTAACCAATCAAAGTGGAAACACATATATTTACGCCGAAACATGAAATACTAGAAATACATAGAAATATAAATATACAGAGCGATTTGACACACAGACTTAAGTTGTGTAGTTCATCCAAGCAGAAGGCATGATATTTATGACTTTCGGCACGTATGGTCGAGGGTACGCCCTATCGACCCTCTTCAACGGTATTAACAACGGCGGGTCAATTGCAAAATGCTGTGTTCTAGAATATCGCGTGGTATGGGCGTGGCACATACGCCTGAATAGTCCACCTCGGTTATAGGCCTTCATTAAACAGGTTTGAAATTTTGAACTCCAAGTAGGCTTTCACAAACTTTCACCTTTACTTGGGAAACTTTAAGATCCCATCACGACATATCCTCGACTAGTATTGACGTTTCAAAGTTCAACATGGTAAATCGCAAATACCCGGCCCCTCCCTCTTGTATCCGGGCTACTATACAAAAGTACCCCCATTGATAACCCGCAAAGTTCCTAATATTCTACTTATATTGGTATGATTTTAATGCTAGCACATTTTTCGCATGAAAAACTTCTTTTGGTAAATACGTTGGAAAGCCTTAAATCAACGCTTCCATGCGCCAAAATTATGTTTCTTCTACTAAATTTCTACGTACGACTCCTCTCAATGTAGGAAGAGATGGACACAAAGCCTCGTCACAATCGAGAGCAAATGGATCAGCACCGATGAAAGAAGAAGATCGAAGCTTGCAACAAAAAAGTTGGGAAAAAGTACCCAAGCTTATTGGTATCCGGGTCCCTTGTTAAAGCCGCGGAGGTTTTTTGGTGGAAGAATCCGGGGATTGAATCCTCACTCTTGCAAGGTGAGTGGTCAGTGCGGTGATGTGTCCTGCTCTCAGTAATTCAACACGCGATCGAATCGGCCACATAGGTGATATTACTCTCCTATGAATTAACACGTAATCAGCTTCTTCGCCCTACCAGTATACGTTGGCATTGACTTCCACGCATTTGTCATATAAAAGAATCCAATATATAGTAGTATAACTATATATATATATATATATATATAATATATAAATTCCAATCAAGCTGGTACAGCTTACAGCCACGCAGATACATCAAGTAAGGGTCTAGCGGCACTCATTTTGGAGGCATTTGGAGCGTTATTTTTCCAAATCCAACCGTATGGATGGAAAAGAATATCGAAAAATAAAGATAATGCCGATTTTTATACCGCAATTTGGGTGAGGTGATGAGTATTCATCTTAAAGGGTGAAATTTTATAGAATTTACTTTAATACCGTAATTTCACCTTTAAGATTTAGAATGATCATCACCTCCCAAATTGTATGAAAATTGACATGTTATTTTATTTTATTTTTCGATGCTTCTAATCGTAAATAAATAGTATACAATGATTTGGAAAAAAAATACTATCCAAACGCCTCAAAATGTAAAGGCATCAGTAAATAAGTAATATGCTGAAGGCCAAAACACCTGCATCGATATATATATATATATATATATATATATATATACTTAGCGTATAGTAATATATACTTTTAAATTAATTATTTGATCTATAATATTAATTTGGTGTATCTCTTCTAATAAAAGAATAACTCAACTTAATTTTCAATTCCAATCTAAGTAGGGATTAAAATTCATACAAAAATAAAGATAATAGGGCCATGAATCTAGTTGGTTACACTTCCTATCACTAAAATTCATCTTTATACCATATATCAATCAAAAGAGAGAGAGGAGAACATGATAATTAAAGAATCAATCTAATTGAATGGGATACAAATGGAGCATATATATCATCCAAGAGAAAAGACAGTTTGCCATACAACTGGAACTCTTTGTTTGTTTTGTTTATTTACTCATTGCCTTATAAGAATTATCTGGAGTGGATAATAACAAATCATCATCCTTTGACTTAATTACTTTGCCAAGCAAAAGAAAGATGGCAGCCAAAGACCTTTTGATACAAGAATATATGCCAGTTGGGTAAGGATTCTACACAAAGTCTTCCACGGTCAAATCCTCATTAGAGTAATTAGGTGAGGGCGGAAGGCGTGAGTCATACTGATGAGGTAGTCACGTAAAGACGTAGTCTTTAATGTGTTGGCCGTAGTAGATTAGGCTGATAAAATAAGTCACACGCGTGCTGAAATTCAGACCCGGTAAATTAAGGCCCTATATACATGTTCTATTTGACTGATCCTTGGGTCAAAAAAATAAAAAATAAGAAAGAAAAAAAAGAAAGAAAGAAAGATGGCATAAAATAATATGAAGATTAGAGAAAGACATGTACAAGTGATGCCTTGACGATATAATATTTAGAACACAAAGTTTGATTCATGAGTCATGGTCTTGTGGTCCTGCGTCTCTGTTTTAAACGTTTAGAAGAAAAGAGGCTGCTGGCAAGAGTTAGCTTTTTCATTGGCCAGACATCTAGAGCTGACCCATCTGATGAACCAATCAGCTCATGACATGTCAGGTTTCATTTATACATCTCTGCTGTTTGAATCCACACAGCTGAGGCTTTGCATGAAAGTGGTCTTTAATCCATGTAATAATCCAACGTGTCTTGTGGGAGATTGATGACTGATTCTTGGTCTCCATTCCACATTTCAACTTATCAGCACTATATATACATATCATGCAATTAATGCATCTCAAGCTAATAACAAGTTAGACAATATTACAAATCTCAGAGATCTAAATAAGAGAGAAAGAGAGAGGATCAATGGGGAATTGCCTGAAGCTCAGAGAAGCAAGAACATGGGTGGATGATGAAGACTGGGACTTTGTTGATTCAGAGAGCATGAAACAATTGAAGGAGGAGGAGAAGAAGGGGGAAACTGCTGGTCGGATTATGACCGGAGAAAAGCCAAGAGTAGTATCAGCTTCTTCTACTAAAGTGAAGATCAAGCTGACAAAGAAGCAATTAGAGGAATTGTCGCAGTTGCTTGAAACACATGGATTGCAGATTGAGCAGGCACTCACCCAGTTCATCAACAAGAGCAATATCATGAGTAGTAGAGAACATGGCAGCCAAATAGTAGCAAGTGAGACCAGCTCTTCAATGCATCCCAGAGGGAGTGTGATATATAGCTACTTGTGTGTATGATCATACATGGATTTGTTTCCTTCTTTGTTCTCAGAATTGCTACTTGTTTATATGATAGATATATAACTACTTGTTTATATATATGATCATACATGGATTTGTTTCCTTCTTTGTTCTCAGAATTGCTGTTTAAGAGGCTTAGTGAAGCTTTTTACAATGTCTCCCAAGCCATTTGTTTAATGATAAGAGCCTTTTTGTTTAATTTTATGGGACTGTTAATTGTCTACTGAAAATGACTTGTGGAAAAAAAAGTTGGCTAGCTAGCAAATTCCATGAACTCCTTGCATCATTCTAACTAGCTATTTCATAAAAATACAATATCCATGTTCAAATTAATGTTTAGTCAAATTTGAGTGGTGTTTTATTCCTAAGGGAGTTTGGGAGGTATACTGGTGAACGGAACTATATCGTCATTTCTAGAAAGTGAAGGATTTGTGTGTGTGTGTCTCTCTGTGTGTTGTGTGTGTGCAGTGGCGGAACCAGAAGTAACATTAAGGGGGTGCTGACTTAAACTTAAAAAAATATATAAATACTAAAAAATTTATATTAATTCAAACTTAAGATTATAATAATCAATATTTTTAAAATATAAAATATACATAACGCTAATGACCACCACTATGAGGTAGGAGTTGAATCCTTCTGCTTTGAGGAACGTGTTTATATCTTCATCTTAGAACTGTTCGTTCATTTGAGATATAGATCCACGACGTACATTAAGCCGGTAGTAGAAGTAACGCATTGCAAGTTTAGACCGGGACTCTCTTTAAAAAATATCCATCATGTAATTTCCCATATTTACACGTGTATAAATAAAAAAATCCATATATAGATAAACATAGGGGTTTAACTACAAAATGTTGGAAAACAATAGTTTAGACCGTGGCTCTCTTTCAAAGATATCCATCATGCAATTTCCCATATTTACAAGTGTATAAATAAAAAAATCCATATATATATATAGATAAAGATAAGTGTTTAACTACAAAATGTTGTAAAAGAGGGGAAAAAAAGGGTGCTGCAGTACTATTTTTTAGTAAAAAAAAAGTTGTGGCCATTGGGACTCGAACTCAGGTTTCCCCAGCATCAATGTAAAATTCTTACCATTAAGCTGCTGATATTTTTCTTAATGGAATATAGTAATGATATTTTATATCATATAACAAAAATTCATGCAGGTAGACTTCCTCCTAGAGTCAAGGGGGTGCTCCAGCACCCCCTTGACCCCCCCTCCGTCCGCCCCTGTGTGTGTGTGTGTGTGTGCACACTAGTTTACGTATCTCTATTAGTCTACCAATTAAGTTCACAACCAACCCTTCAAAGTTAAAAGTTTAGAATCCTTCTCTCACAAAGAGAGGTTGAGGGTTCAGACCATACTTATGATGTACTTCTAGTAGCTCTAGTGGCTTGTCCACATTTATCAAAAAAAATGTACAAAGGTTCACAGCTCTTCAGTAAGCCAATCCGGTAATTCTCACCGTAAATGTTTGGTTGGGGGTTATCCCACTTGGGGATAGAAATAAGTTTTGAAAAAGTTTTTATTTTTATTTTTTGGGAATTTTTAAATCAAAGTTATTAATGATAAAATAGTGATATGTCTTCTATGTATTGGTAGATTATATTTTTAAATCTTAATTAAAAGTTTTGACGGGAAAAATTTTTCTATCATTGAATTACGTTTGGATATAACTTCCAACCAAACACGTTAATGTTAAGCAAAAATAGCGAAAAGAATATATAGTTGCCCTATCTTTATAGTTGTCATCTCAAAGTCCATGTTAATCTTAAGTAGATTTTTAATTGTAAAGGAATTAATATCAAAAAACCATCTATAGATGGTGGAGAAAGGAATCAATAGCTTTGATGTTGCTCACTAAAAAATATTAATTGTTCCTTCTGGTTTAATTAGCAGCATTGACTAAAGTTTTGAAAGTCCATATATTCCTCCCAGATATATATTGAGATACCCATATTTACTGATCATCAAGTGGACCCGACACTTATTACAATTTTTAATTAAGTCAAGCATATGTTTTGACAGTAAGGCAACTTTCATTTGCTTGATATGACCTTTGATACCTACGCCACCCTCATGCTTTGGTTTAGATACTATTCTTCAAGCCTCCAATTGATGAGATGGGTGCCACCATTCTTGTTGTTAATTCGTTCTCCATATAAATTTCCTGCAGGCTATATGACCCCCACATAGCCACTAATATTTCATGCTCTTTGAATTCTCAGCAAAGTCATGGTCTTTATGATGATCTACATACCCATGTCACTGGACTTGACCAATATGGATGAATGAATGACCAAGTAATCCCTCCAACTTCTCCCTCTCTCTCTAGTCTCTACTTCTTTTTTTTTTCTGAGATTTATGTTGTACATACGTAGGGTTTAAAATATTGTAGGTCATTTATAAACTATTGACTTTTATTACTTCGGTCACCAAACTCTAATTTGTATTAAAACAGTTACTAAACTTCGATTTCATTTCGCCGACAAATCACCTATGTGAATTCTAATCCCCAAATTTAAAAAATTGCTGATGTGGCGCCGGAGAAGCTGACTCATTTTTTTTATTCAAAAAGCCACATCATATCTCTTTTTCTCTCTTCCCTTCTCTAAACCTAATTCCCTAAACCTAAATCTCACCGTCGTCACCCTCACTGGCACCGCCTTCGCCCCTCCCTAATCACACCCCAATCTTCGCCCCCTCCCCAATCCAAAGAACACGCCTTGCCCCTGGACCCTCTCACGGGCTCAGTTCTATCTCTAAAACAAACTTTCAAATGAAAACTGTAAAACACAATAAAAAAAAATCAAAACATTTCCAGACTAGAACAATAGAGGAAATGCTTTCTTTACCGCATGCCTCCATGCCAAATGGATTTCCTTAAGAATGAAAGATGATATAATTGTTAGTTACATAAGGATTGGAACGAATCAAAGAACATCCGCGAAAGAATACATGGTCTGATATTGAACAATTTTCACAACCAAAGCTTAAATCCAAAATGTGCAAAATCCATCTCAATATGATTGTTGAGAAGGAAAAAAAACAGAGTGAAAGAAGTCTATGAATTTTGTATATAGACTGTCATCTCGTTCCGCATCACTTCCATTCTGCTTGACCCCCGCAAACTCATCCCCGGCGGCCGGAGTGCTGTTGGATCGGGAGGGGGTGAAGGTTGGGGTAGGATCGAGAAGGGGGAGGGATCAGTCGGGCGAGGCGGCTTAATGCCGGTGAGATTTAGGTTTAGGATTTAGATTTAGAGAGGGGAAAGAGAGGAAGAGAGATATGACGTGGTTTTTTGAATAATAAAAAAAGATGAGTTAGCTTTTCCGGCGCCACATTAGCGGTTTTTAAATTTGGGGATGAAATTATAAAGGCGACTCTTCGCCACAGTGAAATGAAATCGAAGTTGACTGGTTTGATACAAATTAAAGTTTGGTGACAAAAGTGATAAAAGTCAATAGTTTAGTGACCTATAGTAATTTTAACGTTACGTATGTATCTGTTTCAATTTGCATGCATGGATGTGGCATTGCATGATATATACGTATGTAGGCGTACCTGACTTTGTTTCATCTTAAAATGTGTAGATAAATAAAACCTAATTTTTTTTTGATAAAGTGGATAAACCACAATTTATTTATTAGTTAATTTAAAAGGAGTTCATTACATTGCTCATGCAGCGAGAAATAAAATACATCTTTCATATTAACACTCTCCACCGCCTGAGGTGTTGCCTCCTCTTGCCCCCTTGCCCTACCCCATCATGCCTGCTTGCATCGTGCCCTGGGTTGGTGGTGGGTCGTCCTCGAACATATCACCACCTTCATCAGCCCGCCCTGGAGTATCCAAGGTGAATTCAAGGCTACGCTTTATCAGGTTGCCTGCCACTTCTAGCTTGAGCCGCTTTGCCGGAGGGGCTGCTTCTAACCAGGAGATAATGAGGAAAGTAATATCACGAATAATCCTTAAACAAACGCGTTGTTTGTCTTGGAAACATCGTCTATTCCTTTCGCCCCAAATACTCAAAGTGATAGCCATCACGGCCAGATCCCACCCTCCTCGTAGGGTATAGTCCACCCCAGAGAAGGCAGCCCTAGTTCCCCAGAGAGCATTCGCCTCAAGTACACTTGTTTGCAGACCAAACATACTCCCAAAATGGTTCCAAATTTGCACTACAAAGGGACATGAGGTTAGCAGATGTGTTACGGATTCATCTTCCGTTTCACACAGGTAGCATCTTATGCGTTCTCCCCTCCAGTTCCGTTTATGTAGGTTGTCGAGTGTGAGGATCCTGTCTTCTTTTGCTAACCATGCGAATAATTTGACCTTCAGGGGGCAAGGTTGTTTCCAAAACCTGTTCTTTAGATCACTCCGAATCCCACCATCAACTTTGAAAAGATACAGGGATTTCACCGTAAATGTTTTGCTTGATGTGAGTTTCCACTCCCTTGAATCAGTCTCGGAGGGGGTTGGATTGAGGTTTAGGATTGCCTGCTTAATCAAGTCGAAGCCCTCTTGCTCCTTGTTATTGAGTGGCCCTAGCTTTAGGAGTGGCATACCCCTCTGTAGTTTGATTCTTGCTTCCTGGATGGTAAGATGTTGTTTGATTGATAGTTCATGTAGCCCCGGGTAGATATCGCATAGCTTGAGTCCCTCCCACCAATTGTCCATCCAGAGGTTGATAGTTTCACCTGTTCCCGGTTTGACCCACATATTCGTCATTGTCGATGGGGCTTCCAGGTAGATGCCTTTCCAAAAAGGGGATGCTCTGCCTGGCATCGGCTTGTGGGGGTCGATATACCCTCTTCTGGAGTAGGCTTCTTGAAAGATCTTCTGGCAAATTCCTGCACTACCCGTAAGGATCCTCCACCACCATTTTCCCAGCAGGGCCCCATTAAATGTTCGGAGGTTCAAGATTCCCCAACCACCATTTTCTTTAGGTCTGCATAATCTTCCCCAGTTGACAAGGTGATAGCTTCTTGTTTCTTTATCCACCCCCCTCCATAGGAATTCCTTCCTGATGCCGTCGATTTTTTGGATGACCCATTCCGGGAGGCGGTAGGCTGACATCCAGTGAATTGGTATTGTGGAGATAACTGAGTTCAAGAGTGTGAGTCGTCCCCAACTTGGCCATGATCTTCTCTATAAGGATATTCCAGTCTTCTCTTCTTGGGCGACCCCCTGACAACGGTACTCCTAGATATTTTACTGGAAGGCTAGCTCTTGCACAGTTCAGCACTTGTGCGAGGTTCTGGATATGTTGTTCTGGGGCCTTGATCGGAATAATAACACTTTTGGTGTAATTGATCTTTAACCCCGATAGTCCCTCGAACAAGTAGAAAATGAGTTTCAGGAGTCGGGCCTCCGATAATCCTCCAGTATAAAAAACTAGGATGTCATCGGCATATTGTAATGACGTGACAGTAGTCTCCCCAATTGTCCCAATTGGGATTCCCCGATAGATGTTGGACCGGACTGCCTCAGAAAGCATCGTGGGTAGCACATCCATGGCCAGTACAAAGAGTAGTGAGGATAGAGGATCGCCTTGTCTTAAGCCTCTCTTGCTCCTTATATATCCTACCGGCACACCATTAATAAGGAACTGTGCTTTGGAGGTATTGAGTAGGGATCGTATCCATGTCAACCATTTAGGTCCGAATCCTCTGGCTTGGAGAATTTCCAGGAGATAATCCCAATCTACCATGTCAAAGGCTTTCTCCAAGTCGATCTTGATGAGGGCCCCATTGTTGTCTCCCCCCTTCATCTTGTGGATTAATTCCTCGGCTGCAATTATGTTGTCATGTATCAGTCTGCCTTGGATGAATGCAGTTTGAGAGTCATCCACTAGGTCCCCCAGGACTCCTTTGAGTCGGTTGGCTAGGACTTTGGAGATGATCTTGATGGAGCAATTAATCAAGCTGATCGGCCTGTAATCCTGTATAGCCTCCGGGGATTCATTTTTCGGGATTAGGAGGATGTGTGCCCAGTTTAGGCGTTCCAGATTAGCTGTGCCCTTGAAAAAGTCGTTAAAGAGTCTCAGTATGTCTTCCTTTATGATGTTCCACCCTTGCTGATAGAAAGTCATAGGGAAGCCATCCGGCCCTGGAGCTTTGTCCGCTCCTAACTCTCCTCGACCGCCATTGATTTCATCCTCCCGAAAAGGTTGTTCCAAGTGGTCCAGGTTCACTCTCCTTTTGTGTTCGAACAGGCGATCCCATGAGGTTTTGTACCTCATCTCCCGTTCGGTCCCAAACAGAGCAGTGAAATGTCTGGAAATGGCCTCGGTGATTCTTGTTAGATCCGTGATGGTCGAACCCTCCACTTGGATCTGGGTAATCCTGTTTATGTTCCTTCTTTGACTGGCGATGGTATGAAAAAATTTTGTGTTTTGATCCCCTTGTTGTAGCCAGTTGACCCGAGACCGTTGTCTCCAATAAGCTTCCTCCTCGAGGATAATCCGTTCATATTCTCCCCTCTGTGCCACTTCCTGATTTAATTCTTCCCCTGTGAGATCCCTGGTTTCTTTATGAATGTCCAATACTTTGATGGCCTCCAGAATGCGCCTCTTCCTTTCCATCTTTTGATTGAGGGTTTCCTTTTTCCATCTGATCAGCTTATCCTTGGTGAGTTTTAGTTTTTTGGCTACAATGTAAGCTCCATCTCCTGTTAGTAAATGTCCTTGCCAATCCAGCCTTATCATTTCCCAGAAACCCTCTTCCTTGACCCACTCCCTATTGAATAGGAATGGGGAAGGGCGAGGGGTGTGCACCCCGCATTCTAGGCATGGTGGGGCATGATCCGACCGTACCCTGGGCAACGCAGTTTGCCATATACGTGAGAACTCAAGGATCCATTCAGTGGAAAGGAGGAATCTGTCTAGCCTGGCGAAGGCCGGTGATTCTCGCCCATTGGTCCACGTGTACCTTCTCCCCAGGGGAGGAGGATCAACAAGGAGGAGATCTTGTATCAGCCTCTCGAAGTCCTCCCTCTCCCTTATCCCGTGTGATGAGGAGTTGGCCTCTTCCACTCTCCGTGTAGTGTTGAAGTCCCCGCAAAGTAGCCATGGACCATCCCATCTTTCTCTGATTTCCCTGAGTTCATTCCAACAGAGTACTTTTTGGGTCGGGTTACATGGAGCATAGACCGTTGTGATCATTCTTGAGATTTCTAGATTTGCCTTATCAGTCAGAATGACCGTGACTGCAAATTGATCTCGGGTCACACTTTGGAGGTTGTATTTGGAGCTGCTCCAACCGATACAACAACCTCCTCTTGTGTCCACCGCCGGGAGTTCTACTCGTTTATCGAACAGAGTTCCTCCGATGGTTCGCCAAATGCTGTTGCTTAT
This sequence comes from Dioscorea zingiberensis, assembly GCA_026586065.1. Lineage (NCBI taxonomy): Eukaryota > Viridiplantae > Streptophyta > Magnoliopsida > Dioscoreales > Dioscoreaceae > Dioscorea > Dioscorea zingiberensis. The sequence continues at coordinate 13,801,288 of CM048821.1, read as the reverse complement.
GTTAGCTAGCTTAGTTTCCTGAAGGCAACATATATCTGCTTTGTGGAGAGAGAGGAGATCCCGGACTAGGTAACGTTTCTTCTTTTTACCCAGTCCTCTAACATTCCAAGAGATGACTTTCATTAAAAAAAACTATATGGGCCCGGTTGTCTCAATTATGGGTGGCCAGAAATCCTAGTTGATTTCCTGCCATTCCCTTCCCCGCTCCTTCTCTCTTTCCCGCATATGTTGAACATAAGAAGCCTTGTGTTTTCGAATGGGCCAAGATCGATCCCTACCATCCGTGCATTACCCAGGAGTTCCCTATCTTGCCACTCACAAAGTGTTAGGGTGATAGGGGTAAGGAGATGGTCATTACCTTTCATTTGAGACTTCCTCCTTGAGGTGGATAGGTCGATGAATCCTTCTTTCTCAAGTCTTTCAGCCATTGGCTTCCGAGCCCTTCCACTTCGACGGATTGTTTCTTTTGGGGGTGACAGCGATTCTTCGTGGGTCCTTTCTTTCTTTGATGTGGGCCTCCTCAAGCGTGTGTCTTCCTCCTCATGGCCCTTGCCCTACAGCAAGGATGATGAGCTCCTTTCCTTTGAACTTGTTGGGGGTGAGTGGTAGTGTATCTAGTGTTTCCTCGGGTGGTGGGCTTTCCTCCAAGTGTTGATCTTTACCACCATCTTCATGGCCGTGTCTCGGGCTTTCTGTAGTTTGGCTTTCCAATCCCAATGGTTCTGCCCCCGATGGTTCAGTTAGAGTGTGGCCATGTGGGTCTTCTTCTATGGCATTGTTCTCAAGGGCCTTGTATTGCTTGTTCAAAGTAATCATCAAATCCTTCCCAGGTAGTTCAATGTGGGCTGATTTGGGGGTATTTCCATCTGATTTCTCTCCACAGGGAATTTCATCTAGATCACTGGCTTGCATGCTCCCTTCCCCACTCAGTTGAGTTCTCCACATTCCTAATTTCAGTTCATTTTCCTTTTCCGGTCCCTTATCAAAGTAATCATCAATGTCTTCCTCATCTTCATTAATTAATTTATCAAAATCTGAGTACACCGGGATGCCTTCCTCCTCATCTCCAAATCTGAGTACGCCGGAAATTGCATCATTAGCTTTGTTGTTAATAGTAATTGCCTCATTTGTTTTGTTGTTAAGCAAAGTTTGTGCTTTCATAGGTTGCCACATGGCAACATCCCCCTGCTTCTTGTGTTGATCTTCATTAATGCCAACATTACAATTTGCCATCATATCCTCATTAACAGGCTTATAAGCATCTTGGTTTAATTCCTCCAATAAATGCGTGCCCACTTCTCCCATCCCATCACTCGATGGCATTTGGTGTTTTTTGCTACCATTAATTACTTCTTTGACTTTTTTGTTAACATTAGCTGGCCCATTATCATCTTCCTTAACAAAAATTGTTGCTTTTTGGGACTGCCACTTGGCGCCTGTTTGTTGATCTTCAATGCTCTCATCAATGGCTGATTCTCGGACCACCTCATTCTTGGGGAAATAGGAACACTCATTCAATATTTCCTCATGGCCCACTCCTCCCATCCCATAACTCGTGGAAACCGAGGATTTACGCCTCCATGTGCGCCTGGGATTGTGCGACCTCCCTTGGCCATTGATAGCCCTCCGTACCTGCTTCGCTAAGGGCGCCCGGACTCTCGCGTGGCGTGTTCATCCACACCTACTGCATTCTCCCTCGAGCCCCTCCACAACCCGCCTTGCACTGGTCCATACCTGGTCCCTCCAGAAGCTCCTCCCTCCTCAGCCGCGCACCATCTCCGACCTGTCCACCAGCCATCTTCACCTTCGTCTTCTCCGGCACCAAGGCCCATGGCAGCTGTGGCTGCCCCGAATCCAGCTCCAACCTGAGAGCATACTTCTTCCTCACGGACCGCGATAGATAGTAGGCGACAACGCGTTTCCCCCGAACTAACCTCAGCACTTCACGCTTCCTTGGAAATGGCCGACGAGAAGCCGGCCCCTACGATTCAGGTCCACAAGGTCGCCCACCGGCTTCAAGATCCTTGCCACGGTGTCTATCTTCCGGCCGAAAGAGGGAAGGCCCTTTCCGATGATCCACTGAGTCTACCCCTCCGGCCTCCCCATAGCTTCAGTGTCCGTCGACCATGGCTCACACCGGATAGTGAAAGTCGAGAAAGAGATCTCTCCCCTGTTCTCCAAATCCCTGGCAGTCTTCACTGAGGGGCACTAGAGAAGCACCCGGCCGTCCTCGTATGGTGTCGCATCCCATTGCTGTTCACTGCAAACACCGCCGCCACCTCCGCCACCTCCCTATTTTGCTCTCTTGCCTTATCTTCCTCTGCCAGTCTTGGTGGTTCTTGACGCCCCGGCTCGGGTGCATGCCTCATCACTCCTACTCAAATAAAACCTAATTAATTAGAATGGATGTGTTGGAGTCATGATGTGTGTAGAACAGATCATAGATAGACCAGAAACGGTCATTGATTAAGATCCCACATGGGACACGTGGGCATATCCTTAATTAGAAAATTAATTAAATGAACAGTTGAATAAGAAACAATGACCATACATGCGATGATCTGATCTTGGGTCTTTGTTTAAATTTGTAAATCTGCATTTCTTTATTAATTTTATACTTAATTTCCAGATGTAGATTATATACATCTGTCTGATTAATTAGTTCTCAACCATATTATATATTTATCAACTCTAATATTTATCAAAACAATATATATGAAAGATTTGTCCTGATGTATATAATTAGTCACACACACACACACACACACACACACACACACACACACATATATATATATATATATATATATATATATATATATATATATATAATTTCATGGTGTGTGCACTGGTAATTATCTAGTTCTCAATGATAGTGTGACTCTTAATTTTAACCAGCAAAATATGAACAAGTTCTTGAAAATGGAATGGGCTGACCTGAAAACCCAACCCACTCATTCCCTTCACTCTCATAATAAATCTTTTTTTCGATAAATGTGCAATGCTCACTAGTATTACGTCCACAAGCTTGGTTTGAACCCTTAACCTTTCTTTGTTAGAGGGAATGAATTACCAACTAAATCTCTATTTTTATCTCAAAGGTTTAGTCTCACATCGGTTGGGAATTAAACTTTTGACCAATTTAAATATCAACTCAGTTTGTTTTTTGTCTGTTGAACCAGAGGGTTATATAACTCTTTCACCTACACATGGAGACAAAATCGCCTTTTAGAACAGTGCTATGCATGTCCTATCCAGACTTGAATAATAGGTCAACGTATCTAGAGGTATTTTTGATGCATATGCAATATATGATTTTTATCTCAAAGGTCGAAAAGAATTTCTATTTCATCTTAATTATGTATTCCTTTTATGATTTCATCCTTCTTAGATGTAGATTATATAAATGTTTGTGTTCAAATTCTCCATGATACATCAACTCATAATATGATCAACAAAATGTGTATATGTATAGAAGTATATTTAGATGTATCGATGGATCTTCAATATGATTTTTATCTCAATACTCAATAGAAATTCTGAAAGGAGATATAAAAAAATAATAATTGATATATATGCCCCCAACTCTCAACCTCTTTGAGAACACATTTTCTTTTTTCCTTTGGTGTGAGATTAAATACACTCCCTCATTCTACTTTAAGCTTTGAGTTTCATTTGAATCATTTTCTTTCTTATTTTTTGGTGGCATTTGAACAGTATTTCATCAAGATATGTTTGATGAAGATCAATTTTTCAGCTTCCTTAATTTAGTTGTACCTTATTAATTAATTAATATTGAAGTGCCAGTGCCAAAATCTCACACAGAAGGGTAATTAAATTCAATCTCAGGACAGTATATTTAATTAGCATGCCCCGAACTCTGGCCTATAAATTTTAATTTCTATTTAAGTGCTAATTATATGTTCATAAACTTAACTGTATATTAGATTTCTTAACAGAAATAGGAGTTTAATATGGGTAAAGTTTAGCAATGAATCTCAAAGCAAGGATTACGGATGGTTGTAGGCATTGGTGAGGTTGAAACATGGATGCATGGTAGTGTGTTAGCATAGAGTAGAAGGATTTTAGTGATCCTAATTAATGAATCAAAATGGTCTTTTTTTATGTAACTTATTTTATTTTTAACTATTTTTGTGAGTACCTTAATCAATTTTTGACTAAGCTACATGTGGCACAATCATGAGAGCTCAAATGAAGATCAAACCATCCTCCAACCACCACCTAGTCATCCATCGGTGGAAATCAGCCCTCTGATCTAGAGCCTTGCTAGATTCCAGCTAACACTCCCTAACACTCAAGTGGATCCTAACCACCTAATTAAATAACCGCCTCAACTCACTATGAAAAGGAGGATCTCCACTCACCTTTAACTCCAACTGAGCATTCGATATGCTACTCTGACTCCACTAAGACCACTGAGATTTTTTCTTTATATGTACATAGATGCATTACTTATATTTTTAACAATATACCAATTAATTGGTTAATTTTTAGAAGAAAATTCATAGAGAGAACCTTTACTTATAGTCCATTTCCATGTCCCTTCAATGCCTTGAAGGCCTTCCTGTTAGCAAGGTAACAAAATTCAGTTCCTTATAAATAAGTGGAAGTCTTGACATCAAACTGTGAAGAGAAACACATAATATGAAATTCCAAAGTCATGGGAACCATGTCAGCAGAGTTCAACCATTTTTAAACACCATTGCTCCTAAACATCTCAACATTATATGATGCTCATTGATTCCTTAGGCCTTTGAGAATTGATTAATTAATTAGCTTAGCTAATCAAATGCATTTGTTTATCTACAAGTCAAACAGAAATAATACCATATAGATTAATACAGTACTTAATTGTTTCATTCATTCAACAGTCCATTTGTTGGTCTCATGTTTTCGTCTATTAATTGTCTTTTCTCAGTGGTATCCTTTTCTTCTCCAATGTTGATTCTTTTAACAAGATCATTAATTAAAAAAAAAAAATTCCCTAATAAACAAGACAACAAGACATGGCTTACTGAGATACAAATATCCTATGAACACAAGAATATATATATATATATATATATATATATATATATATATATACGGGTTTGATTAGACAGTCGGCCGGGCTAGGAAATTGTAAATTTCCGGCCGCCTGCTGATTCTCGTGTTTGAGCAATTTTTCAACACTAATCAGATGGATGGAAAGATCATCTAAAAAATAAGTTAGCCTGTCAATTTTCATACAATTTAGAACTTGTAGGGTCTCTTCATCTTAACAGATCAAAACTTATAGGAATTTCAATCTGGTCCGTAATTTCAACTAAGTGGGAGGACCAAACGGTTCTGCCAAATTGTATTTAAAAATTTGAAATTTATTTTAGCAGATCTTTCCATCCATAAAAAAATACCTGCGGGGGCCAAATGGGTGGAATCTAAATGACGATATTCCTACGTGTATTATTATCACCCTCTATATATATATATATATATATATATATATATATATATATAGTGAATACTAAGGGCATAAGAGCTCCCCAAAGGACGTCAACGGCGTATGCACAAGCAGCCTCAAATCCTTCAACGCTGAAGCGAAGCGGTCATCCGCGTGACCCACCTTGCAAGAGGTGGAACCCTAGGCCATCCACAGGAGAAACCCATCTCTTAACAATATATTCAAAACTTTCTATACATACGTTTACAACCAATCACAAGATAATTAAACATGATATAAACCTGCCAAATGAATGCCATGCAACCATGGAAGGAAAGCCATGCAATTCAGAGAAGAAAATAAGAAAGAAAATTTCTGCTAGTTTATAATTAAAGAAGGTGATAATCACAGACTAATCCTAGCAAGAATTCAAAAATCCATGATTTTGGTGAAAGATTTGCTCTATAATGAATGAAATTAAACATTGTTGTCTGTCAAAAATAAGAGAAAAAAATTATCATCTCTTGTAGAAAAAGAAGACAAAAAACTACAGAAAAAATTCTTGTCTAGCATGCTGTCTGAATCTCTATTTTGATTTTTTTTTTTTAAAAAAAAATTAACTTTCATATATGATGGATGATTGTTGACCTTTGAGCCATATGTACATTTTATTGGCCAAACACAAAATAATAAAATAAATCACAAGACAGCTCTCCTCCATTGTTCTTATTAAACAAATCAAGGCCTGCCAAAACCTTCTATTTTGAAAGAACAATGAAATCTCAATCCCTCCATTTTCTGATGACTTCTATATAAAACCTTCTGTATATACTTCATCACATAACCTAATGATATCCAGCTTGCATCCATGTTTGTCTCCATCCTTCTTTTTATAAACTGATAACCAAAAGTTCAAAGAGCTCTCTAGATCTCTATCTCCCTCTCTTTCTCTCTAGGAATGATGTGCTTTAGTTCTTACTCAAGGCTAGAGAAAGAGAACCCTGATGAGCTACAACAACAGAAGGCCAGGTTTTTGATTTACAAGGTGATGGCAGAGGCTGACAAGAGAAGGAGAAGGAGCTCTTTGCGTCAGAGAAGAATTTATAAACTCAAGGTTAAGCTCAGCAGGAGATTGAGCATGTTTGAATTCCAACTTTGTAGAGCTCCATTGAGGATCATGAAACAAGTGAAGCATTTGAAGAGCGTTCTTTGTGGCTAAGAACTAATTAATTGCATGGCTAATATTCCTTTCTTTTTTTCTTTGGTAATTAATTTGTACTTTTGCAATCTATTATTTGTTGGATCTTATGTTTCACTTTAATTCACCATTGTTAGTATGAGTGATCTTCAGTACTTGAAAGATTTTCTCATGAATATCCTTTCCACTATCTATATGTAGCTCTTTGACAAGGAATCAATGAGATTTTTTTTTTGTGTGTGCGCTTTTCAAAATAAGAAAAGAATAATGATATATATACGATAGATGAAACTAGAATGACTTACGAAATGATCTCAACCATCCATGCCATCTCGAGATAGTGGTATTGATGATCTGCATTTATACTGGATAGTTGAGATCATTTTAAATCTATTCGAAATCTATATTGATATATATATCATTACTCATAAGAAAAACAGACTTGTTTCCTTTGTTTTTTTTTTGGGGTGTGTGTATCCTAGTTCAATTATAATTAGTCTATCATAATCTCTTTTTGACAAAGTGTTGCCTCTCGAAAGCTATGGGACATTAACACGGCTGGCGCACTCATGCACCCTGTGATTCAAACCCTGATTATCCCAACCAACGAATTAAAGCCCTACACAAGAAACCCAATACCAATAGATCAAGAGCCCGTTGGTTCTATCATAATCTTGTTCATTCTCAGAAGTCAGGGTAAATCCTCTCGCAAGGCCTCCTTTCACTGTATATTCAATTTCAAGATTATTGGTCCTTTTGAAATCAGGAACATTATTGAATCAAAGTAGTAAAAAATAATAAATATCAAATATTCGATGAGAATAAATGTAACATATATTATTAGAAAAGCTTCTTATATTTCTTTTGAACTTTGGTTCTAAGTTATACCATATTGCATGTAAGGTGAGATTCTAGATTCCAAAATGTGAAGTGTTTGGCCACTAAAACATATTAAATACCTGAAATTATATATTAAAAAGTTATTCTATTATTTAATTATCACCCCAAAAAAACATTAGGACGAAAAAGTATATGGTAGAGGTTTTATATAAACTAAAAATTAGCCCCTTTCAATAATATTAATATTTGGTCCATTCATTACAAAACAAAATTAAATAACGTGAACAGTTCTTGTATTTTCAATTAAACATAAAATATACATATACATATATATATATCATACACATAATTTGATTTTTCCTTGAAAATCTAAGTGATTAATTTTACATGGAATTAATATCCACAATTTGCTGCCGAACATCTGCCGGAGAATGAGCTCCACTACAAAAGAAACACTCCATGCACTTTGAATCCTTCTTTGTCGTTCAACAATTGATCGACTAATCCCAATAAATTAGGACCAAATCCTCAATAACTTAAGAAACAAACAGAAGGAAAAGACTAGTACTGTTATAACAACCCCATTCATATCTAATATTGCATTTCTTTTCCAGTGATACATACAACTGAGAAATGACAAACAGTAGTTCTCAAGTCTACATACAGTGTATAGAAATGGTCAAGTGGTCATGTCTATATGTGTAATCAGAAATGTAACCTTCCCAAACAATACTCACAAATCAATCAATTCATTGATGATGATTTTCTCCGAAATGAAAAGTTCATGTCCATATCTTAGATTAGATAAAGAAGATCAGGAAGAAAAGAGTCACCGGAGGGCGCAGTTCTTGGTGTACAAAACCATTGAAGAAGCCGATCGGGGGAGGCCGCGGCGGGGAACAGTAAGTGATAATAATAAACAGAAGGCGAAGATCGGAAGAGTGAAACAGCAGAAGGTTGGTCAGTTTAAGCAGTTGAAGCATGCACTTTGTGTCAGAGTTAAAGGAGTAACCATTCCTTTGTTTGGTTGAATTTACACCGTTCAAATTCTCAATCTCTCCTTATAAGAGAGAATGGATTAGTTAATTTATCTTGTGAAAATTTAAACTACTGCTTATCAAATTACATTTTGCAATAAAATTTTGTGTTTGAGACTGAGTTACTGTCATTTTTCAGATAACAAAGGTGTCATTTTTTTTTTTTCAAATAAATAATCCAAACTGTTTGAAGATCATTGTTTGATCCTTTCTACCACTATATATGTCAGAAAATCAATGAATCAACCTTCTTGTGATGCTATTCTCTCAAAAATTAACCTGGAAATTTTAACAATAACTCGCTGAAACGAAACAAAGAAGTACTGATTTATTGAGGTATATAGACACACACACAAACATATATTCATATATATAAAGTTCAAGCATTTGGTTTGAATTAAAGAGCAGAGCAGGGCTGAATTTTTTATTATGATTGTATAGTTTTGTTACAACAAATATCAAGCAAATAAAGATTAGTTTTGTTACAACAAACATCAAGCAAATAGAGATTATGAAAGCAACACAACGTATAATTATTAGTTCATAATTGGAGACATGTTTATATTCCAATGAAAATATCAGTCAGGGGTTGCTCTTTTACTCATTTGTACTCTTGAAAATTTACATGGCCTGTTGCCTGTGCATGTTCAACAGCCTCCTGCATTTTCCAGATGATCAATAGAAATCAAAACAAGAAAAAAATATAGAGCATGCAGCAGGAAAAATGATATTATGATAATAACCTTTTGACCAATTACGCCAATTTGGCACACTCCGCAGCGCAAGGTGAAATTCGCTGTATCTGTGTAGCTCCTCTTCCTACAGTATAGAGGCATAGTACTCAATTTCCCAAAACTTTATATGAAAACAAAATAAAAGAATTAAAATAAATCTTGAAAAAAAAACACTTCTAGTGAAAGTAGATTTCAACAACATAAATCTCAAGTTGCGCAAAATGAAAAGCACAGTTCTGTCATGGTACGAACTCGTCTCATAACTGAGAAAAATCAAATCAAAAAAGCTTTTGGATGCATTGAACTCTAAGATCCCTCAAAGAAGGCCCTGACACTAAACCACAAGGGGGTTATTTCAGTTGCTAAAGCAATTTATTCTCAGATACCAAGATGAAAATTTGAATTAATTGTATGTGTTCTGTGTTTGTTTCCACAAAAACATTGACTCTGAAAAGAAAAATAACTCCAATATAACCAGAAAAACAACATCCAAGCCTTGAACTAAACAGGGAATGCATTCTTAATTTCTAGGCAGCCATTCACAACACCACTATGATCAAATTATATTGGCAAAACAGAGACATGGAGAAACCAAATCATGAAATTTGTTGTATCAGAAATTCCACCTACAATTTCCAAGAGTTCAGAAGTGCAATGATGCATTGTTCCGAAAAGCAACTCTTTGTTGTTGTGGAACATCAGGATAGAAGGAATTTTTTAACAAGCACAAGTCAATAGGCTTTCAGAAATAGTTCATGCATATATATGCATTCATGTTAACTATTATGTGTATCTTCACAACACAAGTATGATACTACAGTGGAGAACAAGTAGAAGTGGTATCTTTTCAGTTAACTCCATATGAAGGAGGAGAAAAGGAGTAGCAGCAAGCTGTTTTTAAATGAGACCAGTATAAAATTCTCACCTGTTTTCATCCCGGACAAGATTAAGAGCTAGACTTTCTACAGGCCCAATGGAACAATCTGAGTTAATATGGAAGATAGTTTGATCAAACTCTTCTGGTGCACCATCAAATGGAGACATCTATATAACATCAAGATGGAGTTGATATTAAATAAAACAATCATCAGATATCATTTGAACTTCAGAAAAACAAAAAAGTGAAAACTAGAATAAAGAATTCAGGTAGACAACATACAGCTACAGCATCATAATGTAGACCATCATATAAGAGCATGACCCTTTCTTGGTACTTCTTTCCCTGTTCAATAGCTAATTGGACTTAACACTCAAATAAATTCTAAGAAAATCATCAAGGAACCATAGAACTGAACTGGAGTCCATTTTACCTGACCATACAAATCACAACGCATTGTTTGTATGTCATATGCAGCAATTTCTCGCGCATAATATTCTGATAGTACTGAAAGTTCAATTGCACCTTTTATCGAGAAAGGGTAGTTAAATAAGTGCCACTTGGGGAAATACACACAGAAATCAAAAATAAAGTAAAAGAATCTTGGAAGTGAGAGAAATATCATACAAAAAGCATTTTCATTAGATCATCTAACACAAATTAATATGAAATATATCAAAAAATGCAGTGGCCAACCAGCCATCAAGGTACTTACGAAGTTTTGGCCTTCTAGGTTTCAAGTGTCTCTCAAAGCAGACTAACTATAGTTTAGATGTAGTTAACCTATTTATGCCTTCATTAATAATGTTCTATCCACATTATGGTTATATTTGTAAGTAATCTAAATTAGAATAAACATTAGAAAAATATCAAAATAGAACTTATGCCTAATGGTCAATTAATGCGTTCTAATTTGCAGAATGTTAAATAAGTGAAAGAAGATGAGCCCTTAGGACATTCATGAAGCCATGGAGACCTTGACTTCCACAACACTGTCAAAGCAAGTCAAGATGAGATTGGAAAAAGAAATAAAAGCTTATTGAATTGAAAGCGCTAAATTTTATAAGATTTTCTAGAGTTCTGTGTACTGCTTCTCCATTAAACAAGATAAAATTTTGATATTTGACATGAAATCATACTTGATGACTACTTTAAAAGACATTACTTTAGTTTGTCTCCTGTTATGTTTCAGTGATCTTTTCATAATTACCTTTAAAAATATGTAATATTGTTAGTTTTCCCACCTTGAAGTTACTCTCATCTGCTTAAGGGGCTTACTATGCCTAAATGATTTCTTCCCTAACTTTGTCCTTTTTAAAAAATGGTTCCTTGCATATATACCCCAATAGAAGTGGGCAATTCCAGATAATACCATATAAAAATCATAGTTTCTTATAAACCATCTACCAATCATCAATATTTGCGGATATACCACTGGGGTCAACATTCTACTTATTTTTCTTTAGAAAAGACAACTTTACACTTTTAATCAGAAGGAGAGGAGAGATTGATTTTGGTCCAGCTATCATGAGTTGCATTTCTGACTGGCTAATAATGCTTACATCTGGATTTGATTCGAAGTTCAATCTGTTGGAGTTATGTAAATTACAAAAGATGTTATGAAAGATATTATGGGAATATACATGCTTGCTATGACCTTTTGGGCCCAGACTTACTTTCCACAAGAAAACCCAATATACTACAAGAATGTAGGATCACAAATATACAATATTATAATCCAGAAAAAAACAATCTTACCTCCCCACTTATCAGAATCCAGAATCCAAGCACAGTAGTCTTCATTTGGTTTCCCAAGAAATGCTTCAGTATATTTTACAGGATCGCTTCCCACTGCTGCAGCAATTACCTTCAACAATAAAAATTGCAACATTCTAACACTAGAAATAGCCCAAAAGACAATATCATGGTGCTCATGCAGCAATATAAAAGTTTTCACAAATCAAATGCCTTGACAACTAAAATGCAGAAATGAAAACTTATTCAATGAAGTTTATATAGTATGAGATGGATAGTGATCATGGTACAGAATTATGCAGATGAATATTTGAATAAAAGCAAGTTCGTATCTAAATGTCATAGTTATCAATTAGAGCATATGAAAAATGGATTACGCAAATCAAATCTACGTTGGTTTTAGAATTCTTCCAAAAAAAATCATCTTTTTAAATGATAAAGTGTAATGTTGAGTTACGATGAGACAGAAAGGACAACCAAGCCACAAATAGAAAATAATTTAGCTTAAACCCAACAGATTTGCCATAATTGTTTTCTAGATAAATGATATGCATCACAAGCTGGAATGTAAAAATAATGCTATCTTTACAGAAGTTTATTTAACCAAGAGAATATTCTTATACATGGTTAGCGTGTAAAAAAGATCATCAGAAGGTATTAATATGATAATTACTTTTGAGTATAATAGGAACTATAGGCATCCATCTTTCATATCAATAATAGAAGTCACTGTCAAGTGAGAAGAGAAATACTAAATAAAAGTCCTTACCTGCGACAAATGAAGGAAAACTTGGTGTTGGGTAACATATTAGCAAGCATAAATGACAAGAATGTGAACTTTTCAACAAAAAGTAGAAGGCAACAAAAATCCAGTTATGGAATGGATGTGTGACAGGTGTCATTTCAACAATGTTTTACATATTTTTCTGAAAAGCAATTACGTGGGAGTGTGAGGTTGTGAGGATTAACAGGAAAAAGCATTAGGTTTAGTTAGAGGACTTTGATTAGGTTAGCTAATCCTGGGATTGACTTAGGTAAGCATATCTGGCAACTTAGTCCAGAGTTACTTAATTAGAAGCTGGTTTATTCTGAATCAGTGCTGTTGCTAAGCATAACCAATAATGGCAAAAGAGTTATATGATAATATTAGGTCAGGAATAAAAGAAAATTTACTTATGCTTGTTGGGAATAGAAAAAACATTTATCCACCTAAGTTTAGCATCAAGATATTACAATAGAAAAAGGAAAAATATAGGGGTTTTCAAATAAACATGCTTCATGTTCAATTTTTTATAAATCAAAGGAAAAAAAAACTGAATAAATGAAACATGCAGGTTAACAATCTAATTTGAAATGAAGAAAACCCAATTTGAAAAGTTAATCAAACAGGCTCATGCAGTTTAATCACAAGAAACATAGATGAACCTGTCTGAGTTCTTGAGCTTTGTGTTTGTCATGTTCCATTACGTAGCTGCAATAACAAAAATGAGATAAGGTATTACACAAGCCAAAGTGCATTTAGTAATGGGAATTAACTCTGCCTGAACCTTACCCAATTGCATTGAAGAGGCAGCTGTTGTCCGACGGTATTACTCTCCGAACAACAACACCCTCCATCCTATCAAGCAGCAACCTGCACACCCAAAAAGAAAAGAACAGCTGAAACTTTTAAGAGCCACAACATTCTTGAAAGGAAACAGAAGCAAACTGAAAAAGTGCAAAACCAAAACCTTAAGAGAAAAAGGAAAATTAGGAAAAGGGATCACATCAAATACGTCAAAAGGAAAATAGACAACATCCAAAAGAAGAAAAAGAGAGAGAGAGAAAACTGAATCAAAAAATTAGGAAACTACTACAAAGCCATTTGGTAGTATGTACATGAGGGTGATGAATTGGGTCTGTTCAAAATTGTTTTGAACGAAAATTTGCAACCTCAACTATTTCCAATTATTACAGTATGGCTGGAATTAGATTAGCTCAAACTACTTAAATCATATGAATTGGCATGAATATAGGTATTTGTCCAAATATAGATTGGAACATTGGGAAGACAAAATGGAAATCTCCATTTATGCCCTTCCAGGTTTGAAAATTCTCAATTTATGGATACATCTTTTTGTCACTTGCATTATCATTCAAACAATAGAAACGGCAAAAACAAACCACGATCAACCAACCTGAGTTAGCTATCCCATCATTTTCAGAGATTTGCTACAGCAATTCATTCATTCCATGTTACTGCATTCAACCATATTAAGAATCCACCGACCAAAACTAAGCAAGTTCAAGTTTCCAAACACAACTTTATCATATAGTGCATGCAGGCTAATAAACACAAAAAAAAAAAAAAAATCCTAAAAATGACACAGATAAACCTACAAAAAAAAAAACCAGAATACCTACCTCAAGTAAAGATTTCAAAAATGAACAATTTCAATAGCAAAACATCCAGGAGAGATTCTGGACTGGGAATTTCTCAAACAGAATCAAACACTAAACAATAACACGAATGGATTCGGACAAAGCCCTAATTGAAAATTTCCATCCTTAAGATTAAATCTCTCAAACAAGAGCAATACCACAAACACAAAACAAGAAATGGATACCAAACAACAAAATTCAAACAGCATAAATCGAAATGAATAAGAAGCATCAACATAAAATGGATTGGGAAAGACGAATTGGTAAAGTATTTACAGGAGATATCAGCAGAGAGAGATCTGAATAGGATCTCTGGAGGAGGAGTTGGGTATTTGTAGGCTGGAGCCCTTCTATTCCCTTTTTTGGCAGGATAATAGATTCTCTCACTTCACGCAATACTGGCTCTGCGTTTATTTATCTCGCGTTTCTATTATTTTATTTATATTCTTTTTACAAAAATATCCTTGTACAACCTCATAATTACATCCATGCTCTGAACAAGTAATAATAATTTTTGTATAGACTAACATAAATAATCTATCCTCTTCAAAAAATAAAATAAATAATCTATCTATATTATTAAGGGGGAGTAAATCCGTTATAGATAATTTTGATTTTAAAAAAAATAGATTTTTTAAGTTTTAGATTTTTAAATTTTAAAAATTATAACAACTATTTTGAACGATATGTTTAAAATCAGTGGTCAAGTTCTGGTAGATGTTAACTAATACAATTTATGATTATCTTATGTAATTATTGTTTTTATGGTAAGTTCTGGTTGTTGGAAGTATTGGCCATCAATGAAATGGATCCGTAAAAGTTTGTGTATGTTGTTGATGGTGGTGGAGATGCACAAAGGTCTTTGAAGAATTGGGTTGTCACTCGTCAATGGGATGGATTTGTAACATGTTTTGGTGACAGTAATGTTCAACATGGGTCTTTTGTTCTTGTGATAGTATAATACTCTCAGGTCGCGTTGGGTACGCAGGATAGGATAGGATGGGGATAATATTATACTGTCATGTGTTTGGTAGCACTAGATCAGAAATCCTGTATTTGGTGGATTTTAAATAGGACTATTTTATTTTTTTATATATTTTTATATTTATTTTTAAGTTATTATTTATATCATATATTTCAAATTAGTTTATAAAATTTTTGTATTTTAATATTTAAAGTTTAACATTTTTTACGTTATTATTTATGTCATGTGTCAAAAAATAATTTGTAAAAATTCTTTGTAAGTAGATATTAAAAATTATTTATACAAATTTTTTGTAAATATTACCTTTTTCACTTCCAACCACTCTATTTATTAAAATTTAATTAATAAAACAATATGCAATATTGATTGTTAAAATACTATGCAAATGTAATATATTTTTGCAAGCACATTTTAACATAATGTTAATAAATAATTTGAAGGTAAATAATACAATTGAACATCAGTTGTAGAATGTATATATAACAAGTCAAATAATATATTGACATAATGTTGACAAATAATTGGAAGGCAACTAATTAGGTTAAATACCGGATTAATCAATCTGATATATATATATATATATATATATATATATATATATATATATATATATATAACATGAAAATTAAATTAAAATCTAATATTCAAATTTGGATGAAGTTTAGAAATGAGAGAATTAATGAATTTGATTAAAAGTATGTATTAAAGGGTTTATAAATAAATTTTCCAAAACCCAAGGGTGAATGCTATATATATATATATATATATATATATATATATATATATTAAAAAAGAGTATGAAAATAAAAAGTTTAATAAAAGAAATAAATTTTCAAAAAAAAAATCTTTTTAATTTTTATTGATGGTCGAGGAGTACTTGAGATGAAGGTGGATGTTATCCGGCGTAATACTCCAAAAAAGCATGGGATAAAATTATTGAAGAAACCCTAATCCTAGGATTTTAATCCTAGGATAACATTTGCATACCAAACACTAACAATGGATTTTGGATAATCCAATCCAATGCCATGTAATCTGTTGTACCAAACACACCCTCAATGTATTGTTTTAGTGTATGTTGTTGTTTGCATTAATAAATTTCATTCTTTGCCTTGAGCAAAAAAAAAAATAAATAAATAAATAAATAAATAAATAAATAATCGTTGTTTTTATGAAAGTGGTTAGTAAAATAGAGGCATTTGTTATTATATAACTATTGCCTTTTAGAAAATCCTGAGCAAAGCGAGGATCATTTGCTAATTATAGCGTATGCATGTATTCGCTTATGTTATCCAGTTTTATGGAGCTTTATTGAACAAGTTAAGATTTATTTAAACTCGAATTATTTATCTATTGAGTCTAAAATCTTGGCTAAAGCTTGGCTCATTTATTAAATAAGTTTGAGCGAACTAAAACCTAACTTTTCATGAAAGGTTAATAGCCCTAATCTTGACCCTGACAGTGTCTGCATGTGGAATAACTGATAACTTGGCTTGTCCTAGCTTATCCAACCACCTCTAACCAAATACTTTCCGGAATAGAAATATTTTTTTATAAAAATTAATATTGAAAAATATTATAATATTAATAAATATGAACAATAATTAAAATAACTAGATATTAATATTAATTAAATCAAATTTCGTTATTTTAGTTCCCCCATCACAAATTTAAAAAATAAAGAAAAAAAATCAAGCCCTCAAGTGTTTTTTTTTTTTTTTTTTTTTTTTTTTTTGATAAAGATGGATAAACTACGTTCATTATGAAAAGGGCTCCTAGTTGAGCTTTGGTTATGATAGTTCCTAGTTCAAAGTGAGATCAGGAGCAAAAAACATACACAGGGACATGATCATCCAAGGACGAGCTCGAACCCCTACCTTCAAGTACTCATCAGAGGTAGCATATACCTTCGCAGTGGTATATTGTATACAGTAGGACTTCCACTAGAATATTATATACCATATAGATAGGTGCATGCAACGTAGAATGAGGTTAGAAGCATGAACCAACAAAGACTTGCCTTTCAACCCTTTCAACAAGTCGGAGACACAATCATTAGGGCAAGCTACTACTCCCATCTTTTTTACTATCTCTTCACCCCTTTTGTTGTTTGTATATTTGTTTTGTGTTGTTTTTTTTTTCGGCGTGAGAAAGTTGTCCCGATGTTTAAAAAACTCACTTGGACCCCTAATTATTACATCCAGTTGGAGATACAACCATTTTTGACTATCCCTCTGCTCTTTTTTTAGGGTTAAATATTTATTTTTAGGGATAAATCCACTATTCGTACCTATATTTTACCCCAATGTTCATTTCTATATCTATATTTTGAAGATGTTCAATACGGTCCTTATATTTTGTGTATTTTGTTCAATACTATCCTTGATGCTGACGTGGCAGCACATGTGGCATTCATATGAAATACGTCTTTTTTTATTTTTTATTTTTACACGTGGCCATATTTTGTTGACGTGGCATGCTGACATGGAAATTTTAAAAAAAATGATAAAATAATTTTTAAATGGGAATTTAAAGTATGATGACATGGCAATTTTTATTAAAAATAATAAATTATATTATTAATTTTTTAAAAATATTTTTTAAAAATAATTTTAATAAATTTTTTAAAACATAAAATAAAATAATTTTTTTACAAAAATAATTTTTTAACAATAATTTCTTTAAAATATTTTTTTAAAAATAATTTATAATACTATTAATGTTTTTAAAATGTATTTTTTAAATATTTTTTTAAAGAAATAATTAATTATATTATTAATTTTTTTTAAAAAAAAATTGCGGCCTCAGCATGCATTAAATTCCCATTTAAAAATTATTTTACCATTTTTCCTTTAAAAAACGTCACATGAACAAAATACAGCCACGTGTTAATAAAAAATTCAAAAAAATAAGTCGTATTTCATCTGTATGTTACCTGTGCTGCCACGTTAGTATCAGGGATAGTATCGAACAAAATATACAAAATACGGGGACCGTATTGAACAGGGGCGGAGCCAGAATATGCAATGAGGGGGGCGAGCTACAAGTTAAAAAAAAAATTCATGTATAACAAAATTTTTATAAATTAAAAATTCAAAATCATACATTAACAATAATATTTTAAAATACAAATAAAATTACCACTAATAATCATGAGGGGAAATTTGAATCCTTCGATTTTGCATGTTTTGAAAACATTGCAATATTATTTCTTCATCAATTTTAGCAAATATTTCTCGCCAATATAAAGCATACCATCATGTTGTTCAACCATTCATCTTCTATTTTGTTTCAAGAAATCTGCTTTAATGATATTCATTGCCGAGAACGCTTCTTTCAACCGTTGTTGTTGCCACCAAGATTAACACCAATTCGATAAGACGCATAAACCAATGGAAAAGTCAAATGTTTATCGGTTTGAACCATTTTCACCGCGAAGACTCGCAAGATCATGACAATTTGAAAATCGTAATTTCTTCTCATATCATGAATATATATGCTAAGTTGCTCTTTCAAGATAAGATGATCGGATGCAGAGAAATCACCAGAGTAAATCGAAAGCAAGTCGAACAAGCATGCCATGATCAATCCGGAAAAAGAGTTTCTTGGATCAAGACAAGCAATGCATCTTAATAACTCAGAGAAGTTTCACTAAACCGTTATTCATCTCAAAGAATAAGTAAATCAATCACAACAATAAAGATCTCCTCGCATGATAATGATGGTAATAAGTAACCAATTGCCCGCCACGCCTTGAACGAATTCTAACCGGTATATTATCTTCCATATTAAGTAATCAAACCCACATCAAGCAAATACGTAAGCTCCCCGACTTCTTGTAAAAATGTAGCCCATCCATTTTCTCTCAAGTCTTGCATAAGTTCTTTCACAGTTACAATCAACCCCATTGCATTAACAATATTTTGATCTTTCGGCTGTAAGGCATTTAATAAGTCATTAGTTAATCCCAATACTTTGATCATCAGATGTAAGATAAGTATAAATTCAAAACTCTCCATCCTTTGTATCAAACCCGATGCTACGCCTCTTTGTTCTGCAACATGCCCATCATTACACACATTCTCTAACACTTCTAATACTGATTCCCACATAGTAAATAGGCGGATTAAAGTTGTATAATGTGAGCCCCACCGAGTATCACCGGGTCTTGCAAGATTAGTCTCTTGGTATTGACCTCTTCCTGAAAAGATCTCACATTTCTCCAATTTCTCCACAATCTTATCATGATGCTTTTGAAGCAACGCATCTCTTCTTTTGCAAGAAGCATCCACAATGTTCACAATCATAGTGACATAGTTGAAAAAATCACTAATAGCCAAAATGCTCTTAGCAAATGTAAACGCATAACCAACCGCAATTGATGGGCAAAACAATGGGATATAAAAAGCAAATGGGTTTTCATTCAAAATTAATGCATTCAACCCATTAAATTGCCCTTTCATATTTGAGGCTCCATCATATCCCCTCGTCCTCTCAATCTAGAAATAGATAAACCGTAACGAGCAAATAATCCATCCAAAGTTTGCCTTTGTTTAAGTGGTCAAGTATCAACAACATGTTCAACAAAGAAGAAATCTTTCAATTACTTGTCCTTGCTTATTCACAAACCTCGCAATTACAGCCATTTGCTCTTTTATTGATTTGTCACGAGACTCATCAAGAAGTATAGAGAAATGACTATCTCCAATCTCATCAATAATGGCCCGCATGGTCTCTTTTGCACAAGCCCTCACTAACTCTTTCTGTATTTGTGGAGAAGTCATTTGATTATTTACAGGAGCATTTTCATTAATCACATAGCCAACACTTTCAACTTCCGTCCCATACCAATTCAACATCTCTAGAAAGTTGCCCCTATTTGTGGAACTAGAAGATTCATCATGTCCACGAAAAGCAAGACCTTGCAACAGAAGAAATCTAACAACACGTAAAACAGCAGTAACACGAGCTCTGTATGCAATCTCCATCTCTTTGCTATGAGAAGAGAATATATGCGCCACGCTTTGCCTCTGATTTTTGAAATCCTCACAATGTCGCCTTGCATTGTTGTGGTTGCTATTAACTCCGCCAACATGCTCAGTAAAAACTTCAATTGCCTTCTTCCAATTATTAAACCCTGTCTTAGTGAACGCATCAATCCCAGGTTTTTCACTCCTTGGCTGCTTAAAAAGATAACAATAGAAACAAGGGTTAAAGCCATTTTTGGTCCTTGAAAACAGGACCAATGTTCATTTCCATCCCAAAATTCAAAATTTGTTCAATATGGTCCCTATGTATTGCATATTTTGACATTTTGGGTCCCTATATATTCCGTATTTTGGCATTTTTGGTCCCTTTGCTGACGTGGCGGTCATGCAGAATACCAATGAAATGCATATAATCTTTTTATTATTATGTTTAGGTCATTATTTTGCTGATGTGGAGTGATAAGTGTCAGTATATGCTGATGTGGACCGTATTGAATAAATTTTAAATTTTTGGGATGGAAATGAACATTGGCCCTGTTTTCAGGGACCAAAAATGGCTTTTACCCTAGAAACAATAAGCTCCATCTTTCTCCACACTATATTCCAACCAATCAAATTTCTGAAACCACACTTCTTTAAAGCTTCTCAAGTCTTTTCCTTGTTGTTTTCTAGGAAAATTGTGTCCAATTGGTTGACATGGACCCATTAATAAATACTCTCTCCTTACTTGATCTCTTATTCCTACATCATATTCCTCAATTGGAATTCGAAGCCCTTGGTCAGCAATAATATCACTTGGATCAAACTCAACACGACTTTTCTTTTGTGCAAATACGGTACATTACATCCTGATTGATGAACTTGTTCTTGCTTCGATATTCTTTGGTATAGATTTAAAAAACCTCTCCATATCTATGAATTTGATCAAATTAAATATATAAATGAATTGAACTAAATCATAAATTAATAAATTGTCCAATCAAATATGTGTAACACTAAATTAGATAATTTATCCTAATCCTAATCATATTGAACTAGGTTTACACCTTAACTCATAATAGAAATTTTGTGTGAGTCAGTGTGTCACAATGTGTTAGTAATAGTGTGTATATATATAACATGGATAAATAGCACTATCTAAATTAAATATTTCAACAAATTTCATCAAAACAACATCCAAAAAACATATTTCACAAAATGACAAAAAAATAGAACAAAGAAGTTTTTTTAAAAAAAAACTTCACCAATGGCTAAATCACCTCCCTTCTTAGAATTAGAAAGATCGAGCTTTGTCTTGAATCTTGGAAGAGAAAATGGGTAAGATGCACTACAAAGAACGCAAGTAAGAGTAAGACCATAGATACTAAGACTTGTAAGTTGTAACTTTAAAATGGGTAAAGTTTTGAATGAATCTCCACCAACCACACACCTTGTGTTTCCAACTTCTCATTGGCTCCTTTAAATATGATTGGACATTTTAAAAATCAAAAGTAAAGCTTCCATAGCTATGCTGTTATTTTGAAAGAGATTGAAAACGTGAAATAATTGATGTTGACCTCTTCCAAAAAGTAACAGATAGCTTTCTATTCCCATGAACCCATCCTATTGTGTTGCTTTTACTCAGCTTGTTCCCCCATTAATGAAAGTATAATGTTATCCATTTTTAATTACTAATTATTTCCAAACACTAAAATTTTTAACATGTAATAACAACCGAAAAAAAAACACCCGTCTCTCTTTTCTCATCATCCCCTGTCCCATTTGGTCTGCCGGCCCACCGTCCCACGGACCTCACCGTACGACATTGAGAGGCTCCGCCTTCCACGACCTCATGCCGTGGCGATATAGGGCGGCCGCCGCTCGGCCCCTCCTCACTGTATTGAATATTTTCAAAGTACAAGGATGGAATGAACATTGGGGTAAAATACAGGTACGAATAGTGGATTCAAGCCTTATTCCTAGGCATGATTGGGTTAGTCCCAATCCCTCCTGCGCTCATTGCACCTCGTCGTCGCCAAGTCTCTTCTCGGGGATTGATGTTCTCGCATGCTCTCAGTAGATGCTAGGTTGCGCGTTGCGGTGGTGTGTATCAACTATAGCTTAGGCTTCTTGGATTCATGAGAATCATCGAACCAAAAAAGTAGGAGGTAGTCCATTTGTCGAATTAGTTCCGTGTAAACACGTTGTTTATCTTGGAAGTTCCTCAGATTTCGCTCCAACCATAAGTTCCAAATGATGACCATGGAAGTGAGGTCCCAGCTCATTCGGGTCTCCTTTCCCACTAGCTTGAAAAAGTCGGACTTTCCCCACAGATCTTGTACATGTGATGGGAAAGCCCCGTGCCCATATAGATGACCGTAGTGCGCCCATACCTCGAAGGAGTATTGCCATGTGAGCAGCAAGTGTTCCGTTGTTTCATCTTCCCTTTCACAACCAAACTCAACTTATTCAACCAACAACCAAACTCCAACCCTAGTTTCTTCTATAGGGAGGACAGCCTTCTCCTTCTTCTTCTTCTTCTTCTTCTTCTTCTTCTTCTTTTTCTTCTTTTTTTCTTCTCGCGTTGAAATACGACAAGACAGGTTATGCGGTTTGGAAAGAACTAAATGATTAGACATTGTAAAATATAAGCTTCAAGATCAACATTTCTTTTTACGTGCTTAGAGTTTTCTTAGGTTTAAGAACTAAAATTAAACACTAAAATCATTGAACTTTGAGATTCAAGCCTAAAAATTTTATTACCCATTGATTCGATCTATTGTTTAGAATTTGAAAGTAAGTTTTAGCATACCTTGAATATGAAATTCCTCTTTCTTTTAAGGAGTTTTAAGGAGTTTTTGCAAGCACCTACAATGTCATGATCCCATTGGTTTACCCGTTTATGGTAGTTCAACTGATGGTCGCCCCTCCAACAGGGAAGATAGTGAAAAAAAAATTTATTCGGATTTGAAATCACTGCTTATATACCTGGTATTGGCCATAATTTACATTCAGAACTGAAAGTTAAAAAACAGTACAGTGAGTTCTTCTATGTGGGCGACTATAGAAGTGCCGTAGTCATTTTTCTTCTCTAACGTGTGTGTATAATATACCATTGAAAAGTTTATAAAGAGATATTTCTTATAAATACTAGATCAACCAAATTAGACTTATAGAGTAAGTGATGTTAACATTTTTCTAAGGTTGCAAAAATATGTCAAAATTATGCATAATTAACCCTACAAGTTAAGCCATTAATGATCTTTGTTGTTTGGCTGGGTTTAGTACCATGAATTTGGGTCTATAGAATTGAAATTAGAGCCTTACTTTGTTACTCAATCTTAGAAAATTAGTTTGTAACTGAACTACGTTTATTAAATTCATATCTTTGTAATTTTCTACATCACTAAGTTGAAGGTTAGGAGAAGGATCTCATGTTATTTTACTCTATTAAGATAAGTAACCTTTGAACTCAACTAATGTTTTCTATTTATATTTATATTAACAATCTACATCTATTATAAAGCAAAAAGATTTGTATAATTATTACTTCTTTCCGATCCCGAATTAACACATGTAATTTATACCTATATATCTATTTCATGGTTTGCATGTTATGAACACCTTATTATAAAGTAGTTGTGACTATTTTTGTATAAAAATACTTTTGATTCTGGATTTGTTTCAATTTAATATTATGTGTCCAAATATTTCTATGTTTAAACCCTATTAATGAGGGTTAAACATTAATTTTGTCGTCATATACCTATTATGAAACTAGTTACAATATCGAGCCTCTAATAACAAAACAACAATCTTCGATGGTCTACCCTAAGGAACTAGGTTTAATTTGAGTAATTTTGATACTCTAAACTGACCACTAAAGATAAAAATGGTACTTTTGTATTCTGACATATATCGTTAAAGTTAATTGTGGTCATATTAAATTTTGGAGATTATAAATTATTTTATTATAAATATATATATTTTTTAATAAATATGGACAAGATGTTAGAAGCACGTCACATGCGTGATTCGAACTCTCCACCTCTCCTTGTGAGAGGAAATGAGCTAGCCAACTTTTCTTATGAAAGTTAAATACAAATTTTTAATGTTCATATTTGTTCTAAACTATTCTAATTATAAAAACAAAATTTCTGACATATAATTCATTCACTTTAGTTTAGAAAACTATAAATTATTTTGATTATAAATACAAAATTTTCTAATATTATGATATGTTAAACTTATTTTAAAATTATTTGTGTTCTATATTCTGATTTAAGACTTAAATATTTTATGCTATTACAAGTTATTTTAATTTGAGTGCATGAATTAATTAGTTAAGTTGTTATGATGCTTAATGGAGCTTATAATGTTCTTTTTCTCTTTGCTAGTTTAAAAGGGTTCTTTCAGGAGAGATTGCTGCATGAACTTCATCACATAGATTGGATCACACAACACTAAAGTTATTATAATCTCTGAGATGAGTTTTGGAAGATATTGGTTGCATTTATTTGGAGAGTGGCACACTTTCTTCTATGTTGATTGATTATGATTTTTATGTTATTTATCGTTTTATTATCAAAATGATATTTGCTTGATTGATGTTCCTTTGATGTGAAATTTTTTCTTTTGGAAGTTGTGGCTGATTATATATTTTCATGCAATGGAAACAGTAAAGTTTGTTCTAGGAAAAAATAATGTGCATTTAATTTTGAGTCAGAAAAGGATGACTCAGGTTGTTTGTTTCAGCTTCTTCAGAATTTCTGTTTTAAGATTGTTTGATCAACATTAAAATGGCAAAGAAAAAAAAAGTGCATTTTCTGTGTTAATTCTTTGTTTAGATTGGTCAAAACTTTCTTCGGAAGCTCTAATGATTATTACTATTAGCCATGTGACTTGGAGGTCACAGGCTCGCATCGTGAAAATAACCTCAATACCCAGATTAATCCCTCTATTATACCGAATCGGTCCTTTTAATTTCTCTATTATAATTTAAGTCCTGTGGGTCTCTCTACTTTCACGATTGAAAAATATAACTTTAGTGGCTAAACAAGCCTTTAAATATATCTTTAGGGACTAACATTTTTCAATCGTAAAAATAGAGGGACCCACAGGGCTTAAATTATAATAGAGGAACCAAAATTATAATTTGAGCTTTGGGTCCCTCTACTTTTACGATTGAGAAATGTTAGTCCCTAAGGCCGCGTTTGGCACACAGGATAGGATAGGATTATTATTTCAGATTAGATGGGATAGGATAGGATGGAATAATATTATACTATGTTGTGTTTGTTAGTGTCGGATTAGAAAATTGGATTAGAAATACTGCATTTGGTGGGTGTCAGGTAGAACTGTTTTAATGATTATATTTTAATATTTATTTTTAAGTTATATTACAAATTAGTTAAAACAAATTATTTTAATATTTTTTAAGTTATTATTTATGTCATGTGCAAAATTTAATTTGTAAAATTTCTTTGTAAATAGATATTAAAAATTATTCATACAAAACTTTTGTAAATATTACCCTTTTCACTTCCAAACATTCTATTTATCAAACTTTAATTAGTAAAATAATATATAATTTTGATTGTTAAAATACTATGCAAATTTAATATATACAAGATTCGTCACTATAAAAAGGATAATGGTAACCCCACCATTAACTACTTTAGATATAATATAACATGAAAATTAAATTAAAATCTGATATTTAAATTTGGATGAAGTTTAAAAATGAGAGAATTAATGAATTTAATTAAAACTATGTATTAAAGGGTTTACAAATAAATTTTCAAAATCCAGGGGTAGAATGTAATTATCTATTGAATGCGTAACTAATATTACGAAAATATATTATAAAAATAATGTAATTTATCAATTTTAATTTTCTCAATAATCATGTGTGCAAAAATAAAGTCCATACTAAACTATAGGGTAAAAGCCACTAACAATCCCTGTACTTTATCACTTTGTTCATTTCCAGCCATATACTTTAAAATTGTTCAATACGATACCTATACTTTGCCTATTTATTCAATACAGTCCCAGGGTGTTGACGTGGTAGCTGAGTTGGCATACGAATGAAATACAATTTTTTTATCTAATTTTTTTATTTCCACCTGACCGTATTTTGTTGATGTGACAACTGACACATCAGCTTTTTTTAAAAAAAATTGGTGAAATAAAAAAAATTCAATTTTATTTTCAAAATAATTTTTTTTTGAATAGCCGACGTTGCTGCCACATCAAATTTTCAATTTTTTGGGTGAAAATAAATAAAAAATTTCAAATGCTGATGTGGCTGCCATGTCAGCTTTCCAAAAAAAATTTGTTAGTGAAAAAAAATAATTAATTTTTTAAATAAAAAAATTGAAAAGCTGACGTGTGCCAGCCATGTCAGCTTTTCAAAAAAAAATTGTTAGTGAAAATAAAAAAATTATGAAAAGCTGCCACGTAAGCTTTTCAAAATTAAAAATTTGTTGGTGAAAACAAAAAAAAATCATTTTTTAAATAAAATTAATATATTATTATTATTATTTTAATAAAATACGGCCACGTCAGCAAAATACGGCCATGTGGAAATTAAAAAATTAGAAAAAAAGCGTATTTCATTCAGATGCCAACTTCAAATGCATACGCCAAGGGGACTGGGGTATTGAACAAATACACAAAGTACAGGCACCGTATTGAACATTTTTAAAGTACAGGACTGGAAATAAACAAAGTGATAAAGTACAACGACCATTAGTGACTTTTGCCCTAAAATATAATAAAAAGGTCTAATATAGGTCATTAGTAACAATCCGGAGTAATTCTCCTAAAAAGCATGGGATAAAATTTGTGAAGAAACCATATTCCTAGGATTAGAATCCCAGGATAACCCTTACATACCAAACACCGGATGTTGGATTTTGGATAACAATCCAATCCAAACCCATATAATCTGGGTGCACCAAACAGGCCAAGTATATTTAAAGGCTTGTTTAGCCCCTAAAGTTGATGAAAGGAGGGGCTGATATTTCTTAATCGTGAAAATAAAAGGACCCCAAAGCTCAAATTATAATATAGAGACCAAAAAGATCAATTCGATATAATATAAGAACTAATTTAGGTATGACACCCCAAAAAAAAAGAGGATAAGACTGCATAAATAGACTCAAGATGTATGACCATTTTCCGGATCCCGCGTATAACGAGAGCTTTATAGCACCGAGCTGCCTTTTTTTTAGATTACAATTTTTTATCAAGTCATACCATGATTTCCAGACTATTAGTTTCCAACCAGTTGTTGGTCATCTGACTGGCCTTAGTTTATGTCTCTGGTACTTGTATCCTTCTGAAGTTGAAGTTTTGACTGAAGGGAAAGTTTTCATATTTCATATAAAGAAAAATTCTTGCTTCTATTGTCTACAGAATACATCACATCACTAATTTTCCATTTTCAATGATATCATGGGTTTCATCTAATGAAGTTGGAAAACATTAAATGTATTTCTAATCCTTGTATTTGAAACTACACCCAAACAAACACCACCTAAATGTATTTCTAATCCTTGATGCTTATGAAGTGAGATCTATATAAATCCACATTCTCTAAAATTCTGGTGATCTCACAAAGATCCTATTGTGGTAGAAAGTAAGATTTGAACATCATGCACTGATGAAATTAGCAGAACCTTCAATAAGTTAAAAAAGGTAAGAATTGTGTCAGTTGATTCACATGTTCATAAAAATTAGGTCTATTTCATATCCTGGTTCTTCGAGTGTTCCTTAAGCATTCCTTAATCCTATAACAGTCCATAAAATCGGTTGTGTGCAACATGAGTACGAGTGTAATGTGCATGCAACAAGGTTCATCACTTTGACAACACGGGTGGCCAAGTTTATACTGCTAATCAAGTTCTCCAGACGGGTTTTGATTGCTCGATATTTTTATCACGCCAAAAGAATTAATCAAAAAAGTCAATGCATGATACAACTGATCATGTCTGTTGCAGGTTTAAACATCGGATTGTGCTAAGCTGAAAAGGTAAATACCTAATGAATTCAATAGTACCAGTTTACTGATATGTAAATCAAAACCAGGATTAAATTTCCCTAGGAAGCGCATGCTTTTGATGCTAATGCCATTTGAATGGGAAGTCTTTACCTGGTGAGATGAAATCTTCAATTGGTGTTACATCATCGGCCAACCTTCTTAGGTTGTAGAAAAGGTGGCAAGTTCAAGGGGTGTTACATCATCTGCCAACCTTCTTAGGATGTTCAGACTCTTGAAGTTAAATACCTACATTTCACCAATGCAGAGCACATGAAAGGGCAGTTCAAGGGGGTTCACTTTCCATAGATCCTATATTGGAAATCTAAACTTCACATGTGCATACCTGAAAATTGTTGTGCTTAACTAACTGCATCAAACAGTGCAAAACAATGTGACGTTAATCTTTTCATCAAGAAAATTTGTGTCCTATATAGTGTTCTTCCTCATAAAAGACTTCACAAGTATAATGACCACTAGGCCTTTTTCCGGAAAATGTATATAAACTTACTCTTTTGTAGTGCAAGTGTTGAGTGTGAGCATAAAAAGAAAAAAGTTAAAATGAATAACAAGAGTGGTGATGCAGGAATCATGAAGTTAGTAAAAAAAAAAGTTACCTGGAGATGGTTTATAGAGAACATACATAATTTAAAGAGTATTGATGGTTTTGATTAGAAAGAAAATGAAGTTAAGGACAGTGATTAAGTATAAAGGGAAAATAGTATTAAAAAAAGATGATTGGTGATGTAAATAAGTATCATTAAAGAGAGGGAGTGATTTTAGGGAGAAGACAGAGAAAGTAGTGAAGTGGAAAGAAAAGAAGAAAAAAAATTAAAGAGAAGATAGTGGAAACAAAATATATTGAATTGACACGCAAAGTAGAATCAGAAAGAACTTGAAAACACACAAATATCAAAAAAGCATCTCAGAAAATTTCACTCACTAGAAATGAAAAGGTGCATTCTTTGTCAAAACAATGCCCACGCTCTCACTTGAATGGCAACATAATACCAGGAATAAAAATGTGAAAAACTCATTCCATTGCAATGCTGGGAACCAAACATGAATATGGAACAATTTGAGAAAGGGCCTGCTTTAATTCTTTATTTTCATTTATTTCATGGCAGGATGAATCAAAATGCTATATCTGATATACACATGCATTAGAAACAAACATGCTCCGTATCTAAGATCAGCAATTTGTGACTCCTACTAACTCTTTTCTTCGATTTTCTAGGTTCGGATACTATCCTCCAATAGTCTCTGTTCTTTCACCTTTCAAGACAAAATTAAATTAAATTAGAAGCATCTTTGAATTATAATTAACTTCTATAAGCATATATACTTTAAGTAGAAATGGTGCTATATAAGGAACAAAAATCCTCTAAAGAACGCAAGTTCAATTTTAATAAAGTCAATATATTATATCATTCGAGCATCTTGAAACAAATGTCAAAATGTGTATTCGATACATCCACAACAAACATAAACAAAAAATATTCTAAAAAACCCAAGTTTGCTGCAAGATCGACTCACCGACAATGAATCACCAGTAATCATTGCATGAGCAGACACCATTCTCAAAATGGTGAAACCTCTTAGCATCCCGTGCAATGAATTTCCGTCCAACAATTTTTGATATAATCTTCATAGCATTGTGGCAGTCTACACATACACGAAGATTTTTAATTATTCGCAAATCTTGGCGAGCAGGACTAGTCATCACTCCATAAGCAACAGCCAGTCTCTCACTGTGATAAAGCAAAGCTTCTTCCTTGGATTCCTGATCAATGTCATGCAATACAAACCTTGTTTCTGGAACATAACCGGCCTCTTTCATTTGTGGAGCCAAACTCCTTATATGTTCATTAATCTTATCAAATTCAGGATGGGACCTATCCCCTGCTCGATACTCATGTACCATGCTTTTGACCTCGAGTGAGTTATTCTTTTTCTTTGCTTTCTCCTTTGCCAGGTCCGAAGCTTTCACAGGCAAAAGACCCTTCCTACATGCCTCAGTTAGCCTCGAAGAGTCTATGTATTCAACAATGTCAGCACAACGATCACCAAGCTCTATGTTTCCATTGGCTCTACACAGGTTCATCAATGTTTCCCAAACAAGAACACTTGGTTCAACAGGCATTTTTTCTATGAATTCAAAAGCTTCATCTAGATAACCACTTCTCCCAAGCATATCTACAATAGCCACATATTGTTCCATGCCAGGTGCAATGCCAAATTCTTTTTCCATAGATTCAAAATGTAGCATTCCTTCATCCACTGCTCCTAGGATACCACAGGCTGAAAAAACAGTAACAAAAAGATGCCCATCTGGTCTCAGACCTTTCTTCTTAAATTCAGTGAAAAGATCAATTGCATCCTCTCCAAGACCATTATTGGCAAGACCGGAAATCATAGTATTCCAAGATGCCAAATCCTGCTCCGGCATTTTCTCAAATAGATGATATGCGTCCTCCATAGAGCCACACATAGAGTATGTTTCTATAATCTTATTTTGAACATCCATTTCAACATAACACATTGTTCTTGAGATATAATCATGGACAATCTTTGCTTCTTCCAAAGATTGAGAATCTCCACATGCTTGCAACAACTGCAAACATCTTGGAAGATCCACAACCACCCCACTTTTTTCAAGCAAAGCTAGAGTTTTGACAGCTTCCTTCATATTGTACTCCTTGCAAAACCTTTCCAGATCATCGAGAGTACCCATGGGCTGGAAAACTTGACCATCTGGTAGTTGCTCACTATTTCCATTATTACCCAATGAATAGTATTCCCCTGTTCCATTTTGGAATACAGTGGAGTTCTGATGAAAACCAGGATTGTCACTTCCATATGACATTTGTGGATTGTTGTCAACCCTTCCTCCATTGGTGTTAGACACGAACCCATCCATTCTCTGCCCAAAACCCCTCTCTCTCAAAACCCCACCAGGGTCCTGCTCTCCTCTGTGAAATCCATCACCAGGCTGCTGTGAATTCCCCCGAATTCCTCCATGATTATTACCTCCATATGAGGTTTGTGGATTGTTGCCAAGCCATCCCCCATTGGAGTTAGATACAAACCCATCCGTTCTCTGCCCCAAACCCCTCTCCCTCAAAACCCGACCAGGGTCCTGCTCTCCTCTATGAAATCCATCACCAGGCTGCTGCGAATTCCTCCAAATTCCTCCATGATTTTCACCTCCATATGACATTTGTGGATTGTTTTCTAGCCATCCTCCATTCGAGTTAGACACAAACCCATCCTTTCTTTGGTCAAAAGTCCTCTCCCTCAAAACGCCACCAGGGTCCTGCCCTCCTCTATGAAATCCATCACCTGGCTGCTGTGAATCCATCCAAATTCCTCCATTATTATTACCTTGATATGACATTTGTGGATTGTTTTCAAGCTGTCCTTCATTGGTGTTAGACACAAATCCATCCGTTCTCTGGTCAAAACTCCTCCCCCTCGTATGCCCACCAGGGTACTGCTCTCTTCTATGAAATCCATCACCAGGCTGCTGTGTATTCCTCCAAATTCCTCCATGATTTTCACCTCCATATGACATTTGTGGATTGTTTTCTAGCCATCCTCCATTCGAGTTAGACACAAACCCGTCCGTTCTCTGGTCCAAAGTCCTCTCCCTCAAAACGCCACCAGGGTCCTGCTCTCCTCTATGAAATCCATCACCTGGCTGCTGCGAATCCCTCCAAATTCCCCCAGGATTATTAGGTTGATATAACATTTGTGGATTGTTTTCAAGCCATCCTCCATTGGTGTTAGACACAAATCCATCCGTTCTCTGGTCAAAACTCCTCCTCCTCGTATCCCCACCAGGGTACTGCTCTCCTCTATGAAATCCATCACCAGGCTGCTGTGTATTCCTCCAAATTTCTCCAGGATTGTTACCTCCATATGACATTTGTGGATTGTTTCCAACCCATCCTCCATTGGTGTTAGACACATATCCATCCGTTCTCTGCCCAAAATCCCTCTCCCTCGAAACCCGACCAGGGTCCTGCTCTCCTCTATGAAATCCATCACCAGGCTGCTGCGAACTCTTCCAAACTCCTCTATGAAATCCATCACCAGGCCGCTGGGAACTCTTCCAAACTCCTCTATGAAATCCATCACCAGGCTGCAACGAACTCTTCCAAACTCCTCCATGATTTTCACCTCCATATGGCATTTGCGGATTGTTTCCAACCAATCCTCCGTTGGTGTTAGACACAAACCCATCCGTTCTCTGCCCAAAACCCCTCTCCCTCAAACCCCTACCTGGATCTTGCTCTCCTCTACGAAATCCATCAACAGGCTGCTGCGAACTCCTCCAAATCTCTCCATCAAACTCATGAGCATTCTGAGATAAACCCCCATTGGAACCACAGTCAGTTGGATGTCCAGAGTTATTAGGCAATTCCGGGGCGAGATCCGACCACTGCGCGACGGTGCCCAGCCGCCGATGGAGCAAAGGCGGAACCTTTACAGCATCCAAGAGAAGGTGCTTCTTCTTCCAAGAAAAGGACGAAAGAAGAGCGGATTGGGGATTGAGGGTTACCTGGGAGAGCGCCGAGATTGATTTGATGAACAAGATTGGAGCTTTCTTCCTGGACATCGAGATTGAATCCAAAACCTCACCGACCCCTAGACTTTCAGCGCAATGGAAAGGGAGAGCATTCCAAAACCCTAAACCCTTTCAAGAATGCAAATTTGCATATATATATATATATATATATATATATATATATATATATAATTGCTTTTATAACCGATAAAAAATAATATTTAAACAGTCTCAGCATAAGTTATTGTTTGTTAGTAATACTCCAATTTATCCTCTATTATACTGAATCTTTTTGATCCCTATATTTTTATTTAATGAGAAATTTACCCTCTACAACCGTAAACGCCTCAAATTATAACATAAGGAGTGATCAAATTTCTCAATCGGTAAAAATATAAGGACAAAAAAGGATCAAATTATAATAGAAGGATCCAAAGGCCTAGCTCGTAAAAATAAAGGGACTAAATTGGGTATTAGACCTTTAAGATAATAGCTTGAATTAACTCTCATATAATGTAATTATGTTAGTTGATACAACATATTTGTCGAAGAAACCAAAACTAGAGGTATAGCCTAATCGCTAATTAAAAGAAGTCTCCAATTCACAGAGGATGCCACTTCTACAACATGGGGGATGACACACAGACTTTGACTCAATGTTCATTTTCTGACTCAATGTTCATTTTCTACTTTAAAATTCTTCAACATGGTCCATGTACTTTGAAGTTTTTGTTCAAATACATCTTTGGTGTTGGTGTGCCAACACAGGTGGCGTATGAACTGAATACGGTCAATTTTTTATCCCATGTGGCATACCACATCACATCAGCATGCTACGTCATTATTGAAAAAAAATTAGTTTATTCGAAATCCATTTTTGTCATGTCATTGCCATATAAGCCATCAAGTCAGAAAATACTCGCCACATGTGTTGCCATGTTGCCACTAGGGACTTATTCGAACAAAAACCCCAAAAATACAGGGACGGAAATAAACATTAGGTCAAAGTACAAGGACCAACAATAAGGAAGCAACATGACTATGCTAACAAGTGTTAGGATCAATGACTCTTTGTCTCTGAATCATGTACTTTATGTTGATGACCTGCTCTTGTGCAATGAAGCCTCAAGGAAAAATGCAAGAACATTGAACTTGTGCATGAATATAGGGACTTAATTAGGCAGAGGGGAAATCATACTAAGTCTGAAATCTAATTTCCTTTCTGGTTGAACTCCAGAGCAAGGAACTCCATCTATAACATTATATAATTAACACAAGGTATTTTTCCTTAAATACTTAGGGAGTTTGGTTTCTCCTTATAGGATTCCAGTAAGAAACTTCAAACCACTGGTGGATAGAGTAGAAACCAAGTTGGCATCATGGAAAAATCATAATCTATCGATAACTGGTAGGGTAACTATGGTTAATTATGATATTATGGCCATACCAGTGTATGTCCTTAGTACCTATGCAATACCCGACAGCATTTTGGATACCATTACCAAATTTCCTAAGCAATTCATCTGGTCTAACAGCCACAATAGCAGGGGATTGCATATGAATAATTGGAGCACAATCGCTGCCCTTAATCTAAGGGTGGCTTAGGTATTAGAGATCTAAGGACAATGAAAGTCTCACTGATAGCGAAACATGCTTTAGACTTGCTTAATGGAAAGGATAAACTTTGGATTAAAATAGTGGAAGATAAATATGGTAGACTAGAACCATGGAACCTGGACACAAAAAAGAAAATGTCTTGGGGATAAAAATCATTGGCAAAAGTCATAATGCACATTAGACAACACTTAGTTGTAAAAAGAATAGACCTCAAAGATTCAATATTAATGGATCCTTAACTGTTTGAAATCTCAATTAGTTAAAAGCCAACATTTATAAATACAGATTATGATTTAACAAAACTGCAGGTGATCAACTTGACAAGGGCCAATGAATTGGATGCTGAGCTTCTACATGACATGTTCCCACAACCAGTAGCAAAAACAATCAGAAATAAAGCTCTAAGCGAGGAGTAAGAGAATATAAAATGGGTGTGGGGGAAAGGAATTGGAGGTGCATCATTAACAACAACATTCTAAGAAGATTTGAGGATTAAAAGAGTAGAAGAACTATGGAGTGGATGGAAGAATCTCTGGAAGCTCCAAGTCGCTCCAAAAGTCAAGTATTTTTTGTGGAATATATATCATGAAGGGCTGTCCACAATGGATTACTTGCACAAACTTAACATTGGTCCACAAAGGAATTTCCCTTCATGCAACTTAATAAATGAATCCATAACTCACTTATTTTTTGAATGTAGGTTAACTTAACAAGTGTGGAAGGAAATTCAAAAAATGGGACACATAATAGGGCAAATTTGGGGAGGCAGCCATCTGATGGATGGGAGATGGCTAAAAAAATGAAAGCTAGGCACATAAAAACTCAATGCAGAAGAGGCTATAATGATAGCTGATGCTCTATGGCAATTGAGGAAAGATAGGGGCATGAGTGTATTTCAAAAGATATAGATAGATCCAAAATGAGTGGCAAGAAATGTTATAGCATTGGCAAAGGAATTCTGCAACCAAGAAGAGTCAATAGAAAGGATAGGGAAGCAACAAGATTGGAATTGGAAGATAAAAAATTATAGACATGCTCTGTATATAGATGGTTCATGGAAAGGAGTAACAATGACAGGGAAAGGCTTTGTAGTGATAAACACTAATGGAAACTTTTGTCTTGCAAGGGCAGGAATCAGAGAAGCAAACTCAACCTTTGAATGGGAGCTGCAGGCTTTAAAGGCAGGCCTACTGAAGCTGAAACAAATACAAAGGCCAGGGGTTACTATCCTCACAGACAATCAATTTATTCCTAGAGCTATGAAGACAGAAAGTTAGAGCAATTAGAGGGTAGCAGAACTAATAAATGAATGCAAAAGGTTGTTGAAAGACACTAAGGAGTGGAATATAAAGTAGATTTGGAGAGAGGAAAATGCACTGGCAAGTTACCTACCCAAAGAGGCAAGGATGAAGAAGAGGAAGTACTATAAGGCTTATGATCTACTTCCTAAGTGGATAATAGAGAGGATTTGTTGTCTTAGAATTTGCTAAAACTAGCTTACTAGCTCTTATCACCACACACACACACACACACACACACACACACACACACACACAAAAAGACCCATTTTTCTATTTTTCTTTCTAATATTCATATATGGGATCGCATGTTACTTTTTTAACTCATATAATAAATTGTGGTTTATCCATATGTAGTATGAATTATTTTGGGAGTTTATAATTTGATTTAATTAATATTTAATTAAATTAAATCATTATAATTAAATTCATATTTTAAATAAATTAAATTAATTACTCAAGATTTCTGAAATAATCAAACTCTAACAACCTCTGTTCGGATGGAGATCACCTCATTTTACTATATTTTGAAAAAAAATTAGCTGAAATTGAATATATATATATATATATATATATATATGTTAGCTGAAAAATCGGTATCGCCTGGGATCATTAATCGATCGAGGTCAATCTGGCCAACGATTTATATCGAAGGGACCATATCATAGAAGAAAGAAGAGCAAACATCGAGGCATGAATGAGAGAATACACCCGATATACGTGGAAAACCTCGTGAATCCTAGGAAAACCCACAAGCCCTGCCGAGGGGGCAATCCACTATGTACAGATCGAATACAAGGCTTCGAATCCTCTTGGAAAGGAGTATAATAGTCCATAAGAGCATAAGAAAATGGCTCACCAGCCGGAGCCCGTTGGAGAGAGAGAAACTGGCTCGGAGGCCTCATACAACCAAGAGAATGACTCACATGTGCCCTATACAATCAAGAAGGTGGCTCATAGGCCTTATAAATACAAAAAGGGGAGAAGAATACCTCATTGGAGCCCGTGCCTCGTGGGTGAAGCAGTGCTTCTTTGGTCTACCGTTGTGAAGAGGGCTCACCGGGCTCCTCGTGGTGAAGAGCTCGTCACCCTACTAGAGCTAGTAGAGAAAGAAGGAAGCCTCGAGCTCGTTAGGAAGGAGAAGAAGGCTCGCCTAAGAAGAGAAAGCACGTGAGAGGGCTTGTCGCAGAAAGAGCAAGCTCGTCATGAGGGAATCCGCCAGAGAGGAAGAGGAAGCATGGAAGCCCGCTGGCTGGAGGAAGCGTGGTGCTCGTCAGTTGGAGCCCAACAGAGAGAAAGAAGGGGTGTGAAAGCCCGCCGGCTCAATCCCATCGTAAAGGAAGTAATGTGCTTGTCAACTCACCGGAGTCAATAGAGAGAGAAAGGAAGTTACTCGCTAGCTAAAGCTCGTTGAAGTTATGCCACAGCCCAAGAGAAAGAGTCCTCCGATGCCCATCGAAGAGAAAGGAAGGAACCTCATAAGATCAAGCCACGGGCTGGCCCATCAAAGAGAGAGAGAAACCCCTTGTTTTCCTTCAGAGAGAAGGAGCCTCCCAGAGCTTTCGAGAGCTCATCCTTCCCTTTGGGCAACAAACCTCCCCTTAGAGAAGAAGTCCTTCCTCGGGTCCCATGCATTGCCAAACATACCAACTTTTCCCCTTTCTCTCTCCATCTGTCAGCACCCATCATATCCTTTCTTTTACCCGTAACACTAGGCCCCCCAAACCCCACCCCACTTCCATGTCGACTAGCTCCGAGCTCATGTCAGCCTCAGAAGTCCATGTCAAGTTAGGTCGAACGAAGAGCGGGCATCGAGGAATGAGATCGAGGGGACAAGGCCGACATAAGTAGAGTCATCCATATCAAGTCCCGAGGAAAACGCTCTATAAAAAGAGATATCGGTGATACCGAGGCCTTAAGAGGGTAGGCTAGCCCTGGAGAAAGCAATACAAGCATCGGTGCTCCACCCACAAAGGGACTTTCGAGGCCAAGCCCTGAAAAGGGCAGCCAAAGTAGAGTACGAGCATCGATACCCGACCCATAAAGGGACTTCCGAGCCCGAGCTCTAAAGATGTCGGCAGAACTGAAGTCGAGGCCGCAGCCTCAAGAGGGTCAGCCAAATTGAATACGCAAAGCATCGATGCTTGGCCCAAAAGGGACTTTCGAGCTCGAGCTCTAAACATATCGGTCAAGCTAAAGTCGAGGCCGAGCCCTAAAGAGGGCGCCCGACATCGAGCCCTGATGAGGGCGATACGAGCATCGATGCTCAACACACAAAGGGACTTCTGAGGTGAAGCTTTAAAGATGTCGGCCGAGCTGAAGTCGAGGTCAAGCCCTGAAAAGGGTGGTCGAGCTAACGTTGAGGCCAAGCCTTGATGAGGGCGATACGAGCATCGATCCTCAGCCTACTAAGGTACTTTTGAGGCGGAGCCCTGAAGAAGGCGGCCAAAGTCCAGCCTTGAAGAGGGCGATACGTGCAACAATGCTCAACCAATGAAGGGACTTTCGAGGTCGAGCTCTAAATATGTCGCCGAGCTAAAGTCGAGACCGAGCCCTGAAGAGGGCGGCCGACGTCGAGCCCTGATGAAAGCGATACGAGCATCGATGCTCAACCAAGAAAGGGACTTCCGAGGTCGAGCTTTAAAGATGTCGACCAAACTAAAGTCGAGGCCGACCCCTGAAGAGAGCGATACGAGCATCGATACTTAGCCCACAAAGGGACTTTCTAGGCCAAGCTCTAAAGATGTCGGCCGACCTGAAGTCAAGGTCGAGCCCTGAAGAGGATGACCAAAGTCGAATACGAGCATCGATGCTTGGCCCACAAAGGGCTCTAAAGATATCAGGTGAGCTGAAGTAAAGGTTGAGCACTGAAGAGGACAACCAAAGTCAAATACGAGTATCGATGCTAGGCCTACTAAGGGACTTTCGAGGCCGAGCCCTAAAGAGGGTGGCCAAAGTCAAATACGAGTATTGATGCTCGGCCCACTAAAGGACTTTCGACACCAACAGTTGAAGTCGAGGTCGAGCCCTAAAGAGGGCAGCCAAAGTCGAATACGAGCATTAATGCTCGGCCCACTAAGAGACTTTCGAGGTCGGGTACTGAAGAGGGCAACTGAAGTCGGGGCCGTTTAGTGAATGAGAAGTTGAGTCAAGGCTTTCCTTAGTTGGGAAGTCAAGTCGCAGTGTTAAGCCCATGCATAGGTTGCCGAATTTAACCCTGAGAAGGGCGACCTTCCGTAAGGGTAGTTGAGTCGAGGCAAGCTCATACGAGAGCTGCCGAATATGGGCTCGTACGCCCAGTCCTGTCGGGGGACTTTAAGTACGAGCGCTTACGCTTGGCCCCGTGGGGGACTTTAAGTACAAGCGCGTACGCTCGGCCCTGTGGGTGACTTTAAGTTGCTAGGCCCCAAGGGGGTACTTCAAGTACGAGCGCGTATGCTCGGCCCCGTCGGGGGACTTTAAGTGTGAGCACGTACACTTAGCCCCATGGGGGGACTTTAAATATGAGCGCGTAAGCTCAGCGCCGTGGGGGAACTTTACGAGCTGATATGCTCCACCCTGAAGAGGGACTTTTCGAGCTCCAACACTCGGCCCTGTGGAGGGACTTTAGTTTAGCCATTGTCGACAGCCAGTAAAAACTAAGGACAAATTAATCATAACCACTACTCAATGTACTCATACATATATAACAAGACTTAAAATAAGATCTTCTCCTCCCAAAAATCAAAATCCCAAACCAAACGCCATCTCCTCCCCCGCACCAAAACTTATCCAAGATTTAAAGATTGTATAAGAATTTAAAGTCATACAATCTTAGTGAAAAGCTTAGTAAAAAGTTGATTGACGATGTGTTGTAGGGTTCCTGGAGGACTTGAAGAATGAGAAACTGGAAACTGGAGGGTGGCCAATGATGCTACCATCATACAGCATGTCAAAGGTTTGCACTGAATGCATATACAAGGATGCTTGCCAAGAGGCACCAGGGGATGTGTATCAACTATGTGCACCCTGGTCATGTAAAAACCGATCACAATTTTAATACTGGGGTGATGGCACCCGAAGATGGGGCAAAAGGCCCGGTGATGCTCACTCTGCTGCCACCCGGAGGGCCTTTAGGGAGCTACTTCGATCAGACTACCATGGCTGAGTTTTGAAGGAGGGGACTGCTTGTGTTAATTTACCCTGTTGGAATGTTGCTGTCAAGCTGTAGATTCTTGAAACAAATAGAAATATTTTTGTTATTGCCGCAATGAAGTCTTTTGTGTTCCTGGTAATGATGAAGCTAATAGATGGTAATGAAAGATCAAAACATACTCAGAAAATTGAAAACAGAAATGTCACAAATAAAACATTGAGAAGCTTTCTATGATGAAGTTGAAGATCAAAAAATCCCGAGCAGAATCTAACAACATTTGATAGAAACCTCTCTTGTAAAATAAATAAAAACTTAGGGATAATCACTCAGCTTGCCTTATGATGAAATGTAACTCAATGCAGGGCCATGTGCGGATTCCAGAGATCTTTATGATTGCAGGCCATGTCGGGCTGGGCGTAGACGTTCCCCTAAGGCAACCGAGGTCTGAGTGTTGATCTCCTGGATTATCGTGCGGAGTATGGATGGAGTTGCATTCTTAGCTTGCCTAACTAGGACATACTGCTATGAGGAAGCGCAAGGGTCAATCGGAAAGTGACAGGCTTCTATATACGACGTGGGTTGGGGCGCGTATCTGCTTCGAGTGTTATGAGCGAAACCCCCCCTACCCGCCTCCTGACGCCTTTCATCCCGGATGCATCTAAGGGTACGACCGCTCGAGGTAATGATAGAGATGACCCTGATGGGTCATATGTCGCTCCCTTCGAGGCGATGCTTCAGGGTCGAATCTCGACCATTGAAGCAAACATCAAGGGCGGATCCCAGCCGTTGAAGCAACAGAAAAGCAGGTTAAATCTGGGCTAGGCTAGGGTTTTCCCCTTCCATCATTTTCGCTTGCCTGCTTTGAGACTCCCGAGAGTTTCTCTACTTCTCCTTCCTTTGTAGTTCTTCAAGTAATGGCCCGTTCTTCTTTAACCATTATGGTGGAGGAGGTTGAAGTCGGGCCTTCTTCCGTGATAACGAAAGATGCCAAAATAAGCACTGTTTGTAGTTCTTTCTCCCCTGACGAGGTAAATCGAGTCTCCATTCATTACTGTATTAGATCCCCTCCTTTTACTTGTAGAGCCTATGGTCCTGTTGAGAGAGCGAATGATCCTCCCTAGGGTGAGATCGCCATTTTCTTGGACGCTTTAGTTGCCGGTCTCTAGCTTTCCTTACCTTGATATTCCAGGAAATCATAGAATACTATCAGCTATATCCGACCCAATTAACTACCAACTCATGGCAAGTATTGTGTGGCTTTGTTATGATTTTACAATACTTTGGATTTAAACCGACCATTAGATGGTTTTGTCTCCTTTTCTCAGTAAGGTCTTACCCTTCTCCCGACTGGTATTACCTCGCCGCTTTAAGGGGTAAATCCTTCCTAGGTCCCAATTAGTTCTTCATTCATGACTAGAACGACAAGTTTTTCTGTCTCCTATGACCAACCTTGGTAAATTCCGACTTCTTGTAGGCCTCCGAGATTGAAAACCAAGCCCGAGATTAAGGAGTCGGCCGAGGAGAAAGAACAATGGAAGGTTCTCTGAGGTTTTCTTAAGATTCCCCTTGATAGAATCTTCACCCCGGAGAACCTCCAATATCATGACCTCTTCTTAGCGATAGGTAGGAAGTCTCAAGTCTTGCTTTTCAAAAATCAAGTCTGACAGTGCACTGACATGTCTTTGCACCTGTAGATCCCGTGATGAACATCGACGAATTGATGGATTCTTTTCTTTCCCAAGCCGAGGCCACTCAAGCCGAGGTCGCTCCCCCAAATTCATCGGGCCGAAAGAAGAAGAAGAGGAAAGAGGTCGGGGAATCGAGCCGCGTTAGAAAAAGGACTCATGACACTTCTCCCGCGTTTCCAAGGGATGACCCAGCTTTTGAGATCGAGGAGCCGACTTCTAACCTGGCGTCCCATCCCCGAAACACTCAAGCTGTAGCAGCTGTGGGTAAAGAGGATGATGGCGTGACATTGATAAGCCCCAACATTTGACTCCATGGGTCACCAAGGTTCATTATCCTGGGTCAGCCTCAAGAGTAAGCTTTAACCTCACGCTGGTGGAAGTGAACACTCTGATGGGTAGAACCGAGATCACCGGTTCTTGGGAAGGAGCAAATGGCGTGGAGAGTTCCTGAGGTCCGAATTTGAGCACACCCCATCAAGGCGGAGCCACCGCCTGTGAACCTCAGAAGTGTATTTTTGAGATCTCCATCGATCCTGATTTTGCCTCCTAGTCTTTCAAGGTAATTCACTCTCCGTACTTCGAGGACATAATGGAGTACCTCGAATCGGATGAGCTAGCAGATCATCTCTTTTGGTTGTCCTTATTGGTAAGCTTCCTTGTATGGATGAATTGAATTAAATATTTTTATGACATGGATGAGTGATATGACATGGCATGTACATGTCAGCTATATAGTGTGATATTATAGGATACATCCTTGTTGATGCCGAGATATGCTTCTCATGAGGATTAGAACAAATCTAGATTAATAGGTGAGAGAATTTACTGACGGTTACAGAGCTTTAATTGATTTTAAAGAGGGTAAATTTGCAGGAAGTCCCTCAACTATACTCTCTCTCCCACTTTGGTCCCTAACATTCATTTTGTAACCAGAAAGTCCTCCAACTTTAAACCCTCAGAATGAGAATAGTCCCCATGCTCTGCAAGGTTCTGCCGGTTAAAAAAAGCTGATGTGGCGGTGATAAGGCTGACTCAATTCAACTTATGGATTATTTTATAATTATTTTAAAATAAAAATAAAATTTATGATTATTTAATTATTATTTTCCCCAACTCCTCCCCCTCCCTCTCCCTCTCCCTCGCTGTCGAATCCCTCACCGGCGTCCCTTCCCACCTCCACCGCCTTTTCCTCCCCCCACCGCCTCCTCCCCCTCGTCCTCTGATTCCCTTCCTCCTACCCCCCTCCTCCATCCTCACTCTCCACAGTCAGAATCTCATAGCTGCCTTAGGGCGCCTCTCTCCGCGGTGTCGTTATTCCGCCTCGCCTCGCTTGCTATCCTACTACTCCGGCATAAGATCTACGAGCTTCCGCTTCAGATCCCCGAGTTGCTTAAGCAAATTGCACCCACTGCCTTAGTTAACTAAGGTGAAAATCAATGAAAATTGCTATCGTATTTAAGGGAGATTCTCAATTTGGATAATGTTTGCACACTGGCACCCTTTTTTCCACCTTATGATCTTGTTTTGCATATTTTTGGAAAGATTGCCAAGTTATTTAAAACTTCGAGATTTCACCCTGTGTTCATAATCTTGGTTTCTCTTTAAATTTTTTAATCCTATGTGCAGGTAAATTCCAAACCGTAAAACGAAGGCAAGATTTTCGTGATTTTGGTTAATTTTTTGTGTTTATAAGGTGTATGGACCACCATCCCTCTAAAAGTGGCACAAGAGCTCTGACATCCCTGAAAGCAGTTTCTTTCCATGCTTTAAACAAGAAAACGTTTCTAATATTGGATTCAAAGGGTTTTTTGCATCTCATCGACCTCCATAACATTGTTGTATCTGTTAACATGATTATAGGCATTAATGTGATTGTGGAAATCAGTAGCTTTGATTGTAGATTTTGTTGTATCATAGCATTTGACAGCCTTTCTTTCCTTTTCTAGTCTTGGGTTTCTTGTATAATATAGTCATACTTTGTACAATTTTCATCAAGAAATACAAATATCTTCTCCACTAATATGGTATCAAAGATGGTTTCCTGAATTTTTTTTTTCTCTGCTCTTCTGGTTCTTGGCTCTTGGTTTCCTGTATTTTTCTTCTGTTTTTTTGGTTCTTGGTTGGCTCTTGGTTGTTCCTCTGCATATTCTGTCGGCTTTGAATCTTTTGGCATTGTCTTTTCTGTCACCTGCACTTCCAAATGGAGAAATCTGATATTGCAAAACCTATTGCAACGGTTTTGAAGGGCTCCAACTATAATCTGTATATCCAAGGAATGAAAAGTTTTTTGATCGGTCGCAAGCTTTGGCGTATTGTTACCGAAGATATCACTCAGCCAACCAAACAACAAGATGAAACTAATGCTAAATTTGTTGATCGTCTTGAAGATTGGGACAGTAGAAATCATCAAATTATTACTTGGTTTCGTAATACCTCTATTCCCTCTGTTCATATCCAATTTGTTGATTAGGACACTGCAAAAGAAATTTGGGATTTCTTGGCCAAACGATATCGCACGTAATCGGGCTTGCTCATTATTTTCAGTTATGGACTACTCTTCATAATCTTAAACAAGAATCTGGTCAATTTGTGACTGATTTTCTTGCTCAAGCTCAACCAATTTGGAACCAACTATCTCAAGCAAAAATTAGTGAAGATCATCTTCATCTTATTCAAGTTCTCATGGCTCTTCGCCCCGAATATGAAGCAGTCGGAGCCTCTCTCCTACGTCGGCATCCTCTTCCTTCATTGGATACAGCTATTCAAGAAATCCTCTTTGAAGAGACTCGCCTTAAACTGGACAAATCTCTGACTTCTGAAATTGCTCTTGCCACCACTCGCCCATCACATCAGAAATTTGACAACCACATCTGTAAGAATTGTAATCAAATTGGTCATGCTTTTGCTACTTGTCCTACTGTAGAATGCAGATATTGTCATGGACTTGGTCATATTCTTGAGAATTGCCCAACTCACCCTCC
Organism: Dioscorea zingiberensis; assembly: GCA_026586065.1. Classification (NCBI taxonomy): domain Eukaryota; kingdom Viridiplantae; phylum Streptophyta; class Magnoliopsida; order Dioscoreales; family Dioscoreaceae; genus Dioscorea; species Dioscorea zingiberensis. Next base: position 13,756,701 of record CM048821.1, on the reverse strand, counting down.
AAGACCAAAAGGTGGGGTCTCTAAACCTAAGCATGTCTGGAAGCCTGAATTTACCTCCTCGCCATCAAGCACGCCAATCGATGGATCTATCGCCATCACTATGAGTGATCTTGAGGCATTACTCAAATAGGTTATCACTTCCAATTCCCCTCACGCCATGTCTATCACCCCGGTAACTCTCCTTGGATTTTTGACTCGCATGTTGTAACCATATGATTACTAATATTGCACTCTTGTCTTCCACCTCACCGTGATCTTCTTACCACCAATCTACACCGCCAATGGTAGTCACATGAATATCACTCAATAATCGGGTCATGCGCCTACCTCCAATCTTAGTCTTCCTGATACCTACTATATCCCTAACTTGGCACGCAATCTTATATTTGTTGGTCAGTTATGTAAAAAAGGATTAAATGTAACCTTTTCCTCTTTCGGTTGTCAGGTACAGGATCCACAAACGGGACAGATTCTCGGGAAGGGTCGCAGGGTGGGTCGGTTATATGAACTTGTATATCTTCATCTTCCTTAGAAACTTGTGTCTGCTGCTACAACTCCCATTTCTTCTATTCACCAATGGTATCTTCCCCTTAGTCATGCCTCTGCCAGTAAAATTCAGCCTTAATTTCTCGTGGCTTTTTAGGATCTACAAAGTTTGAGTCATTTAATTGTTTAAATTGTCAACTTGCCAAACAACCTGCATTTGACTTAATTCATTCTGACATTTGGGGCCATTCCCCTATTTCTTCAATAAATGGGGTTCACTATTTTGTCTTATTTATCGATGACTATTCTCGTTTTACTTGGATATATTTTTTGAAATATCGATCTGAGTTGCCACAAATTTACATTTCATTTGCTCAAATGATTAAAACTCAGTTTTCTTCTGTTATCAAAATTCTTCGAACAGATAATGCTATGGAATATCGGGATTCTTCTTTGCTTCAATTTCTTAGTCAACAAGGCACTGTGGTTCAACGTTCTTGTCCTCACACTTCCCAACAAAATGGACGAGCTGAACATAAGCATCGTCATGTTCTTGATTCTGTTCGTGCTTTTCTTCTTTCTGCCTCATGTCCAGAAAAATTTTGGGGAGAAGCAGCTCTTACTGCTATCCATAGCATTAATAGAGTTCCTACCTTAGTTCTCCACAATTTATCCCCCTTTGAAAAATTATTTCGTAAGCCTCCTGACTACTCCATCCTTAAACCTTTTGGTTCTGCTTGTTTTGTTCTTTTACAACCCCATGAACGTACAAAATTAGAACCTCGTGCCCGTTTATGTTGTTTTCTTGGGTATGGTACCAAACACAAAGGGTATCGTTGTTGGGATCCTATTTCCAATAAATTACGCATCTCTCGACATGTTACTTTCTGGGAAAATACCATCTTCTCATCTCTTCCTAAATTCCATCATCTTGTCCATACTGACTCTCTGTTTTTCACTGATTCCTAAATTGAGTTGTTTCCAAGTTCTGATATAGGTGATTTTGATACACTCAATAATCGACCTTCCTCACCTGCTCCTACTGTACCTGCTCCAGTTGGTGATCCTGCACCTGCACCTACATTTTCCCTTAACACCCCTCTTCGTCGTTCCACTCGAGTAAGAGAAACTCCTCATTACCTTACTGATTTCCATTGTTATTCTACTATTGCAACCCTTCATGAGCTTCGCTCACTAACCCTCTTTGGCAGCAAGCTATGACTGAAGAAATTCAGGCTTTAGAGAAAACTCATACTTGGGACTTAGTCGATCTTCCTCCGAATAAAACCCCTATTGGATGTAAATGGATTTATAAAATCAAAACTCATTCTGATGGGTCTGTTGAGTGTTACAAAGCTCGCTTAGTAGCCAAAGGTTACACTCAAGAATATGGTATAGACGATGAAGAAACCTTTGCTCCAGTGGTTCAATTAACATTTGTTCGCAGCCTATTAGCTATTGTCGCGGTTCGTAAATGGCAGCTTTTCTAGATGGATGTCAAGAATACTTTCCTCTATGGTGATTTGTCTGAAGAGGTTTATATACATCCTCCCCCTGGTTATCATTTTCCTCATAAGGTCTGTAAACTTCGACGAGCCTTGTATGGATTAAAACAAGCTCCTTGGGCCTGGTTTGCCAAATTTAGTTCTACTCTTGCTCAATTTGGCTTTGTCTCTAGTCCACATGATTTTGCATTGTTCATTCGTCAAACTGACCATGGTATTGTCCTTTTACTACTTTATGTTGATGATATGATCATCACAGGTAGTGATGAATCCGGTATCTCGGATCTCCAAAATTATCTCACCAACATTTTGAAATGAAGAATCTTGGCAATCTTAGCTATTTTTGGGTCTTGAAGTTTCTCATAATTCAAGGCTACTATCTCTCTCAAGCTAAGTAAGTATGCATCCGATCTACCTTCTCAAGCCGGGCATTATCGATGGTAACACCGTATCAACCCCTTTGGAACTCAATTGCAAACTTACTCCTTTGGATGGCACTCCTCTTGATGATCCTACCTTATATCGCATAAAATTTTGTTGGTAGTCTTGTTTATCTCAATCGCTATTCTAATTCGACATCTCCTCTTTTGTTCATTTGGTCGGGCCGGTTCATATACGCCCTCGCTCCTCACATTTTTCTCAAGTAAAGATTTCCGGATCCTTCGATATATTAAAGAAACTCTTTTCATGGTTTACATTTCTCGCTCACTCCTCTTTGGTGTTATCCGCTACTCCGATATTGATTGGGCTAGTGATTCGACATATATCGCCGTTCTACCATCGGGTTATTGTTTTTCCTTGGGGATTCTCTTATCTCTTGTAGCAAAAGTAAAAAGCAACCGCTGTCATTGCTCGCCCAAAGATCAATCTGAGTATGGTGCTCTTGCTGATGCTAAATCTGAATTACTTTGGCTACGATGTTATTAACTGATATGGGTGTCCCACATTCTTCTACTACTATGCTTCATTGTGATAATACAAGTGCTATACGGATCTCCCACAATGACGTTTTTCATGAGCGTACAAAACACATTAAAATCGATTGTCATTTTCTACGCCATCATATTACTCAAGGCACTATGCTTTTGATTCATGTCTCCTCTGCTAATCAAACGACTGATATCTTCACTAAAACACATCTTCCTACTCGTTGTCTGGATTTACTAAGCAAACTCAAGCTGCAGTCTACTATACCATCTTGAGTTTGAGGGGTGGGGGTGTTAACATAATTATAGGCATTAATGTGATTGTGGAAATCAGTGGCCGTGATTGTAGATTTTGTTGTATCATGGCATTTGACAGCCTTTCTTTCCTTTTCTAGACTTGGGTTTCTTGTATAAATATAGTCATACTTTGTACAATTTTTATCAAGAAATACAAATATCTTCTCCACTAATATAGTCATACTGAGGCAGGATTTTCATGATTTTGGTTCATTTTTTGTGTTTATAAGGTGTATGGACGACCATCCCTCTAAAAGTGGCACAAGAGCTCTGACATCCCTAAAAGCAGTTTCTTTCCATGCTTTAAACAAGAAAAAGTTTCTAATATTGGATTCAAAGGGTTATTTGCATCTCATCGACCTCCATAACATTGTTGCATCATTAGAAACAAATGTTAAATTTAACATAAATTTAAAAGATGCTTATGTAACATGTTTTGATCATACCATGAAAGTTCAAATGTTGGTTGTTCTGCCTGATCTTTCTACAAGTAGGCCCTTTTATCATATCAAAGGATTTTGTCCAACTGGCTTATTAACTGATTTTTCATGGATCTGACCCTAAAATCACCGAGCAATTCGCGAATCTGAAGCGGAAGCTCGCCCATCTAACGTCGGAGCAGTGGGATGGTGAGCGAGGCGAGGCGAGGCGGAACAGCGACACGTACGGCGGAGAGTGAGACGTAGAGAGACAGCTACGAGATTTGGGGATTTTAAAACCTAAATCAACAGTGGAGAGTGAGGATGGAGAAGGGTAGAAGGAAGGGGAAGGAGAAGGGGAGGAGACGGTGGGAGAAGAGGAAAAGGCGGTGGGGATGGGAAGGGATGTCGGTGAGGGATCCGACGAGGGAGAGGGAGAGGGAGAATAGGGAGATGGGGGAAATAATAATTAAATAATCATAAAATTTATTTTAATTTAAAAATAATCATAAAATAATCCATAAGTTGAAGTGAGTCAGCCTCATCACAGCCACGTTAGCCTCATCATAAAATTTATTTTTTTACATGGTTTAAAATTGTAGGACTTTTTGGTTAAAGTGAATGTTAGGGACCCAATTAGGAAGATGCCTAAGTTGAGAGACTTCCTATGTAATTTATCCATTTTAAAGAAGACATCAACTATGGTAGACAACTCCTCGGACGAACTCCTTCATGCTCACAGGATTAGCGTCTTCTCCAGAGATTGGATAAGGATATATAGAGAGAGGAGGGTCGGATGCTCGTGCTCCGGGGTAGCTTCTAATGCTCAAGTTAGCAACTCAAGCTAGAGTGAAGAGCAAAGAGGAGTGTGTGTGTGTGTGTGTGTGTGTGTGTGTGTGTGTGTGTGTGTGTGTGTGTGTGTGAGAGAGAGAGAGAGAGAGAGGTTTATTCCTAATAAAAGTGAGGTGCAACCTCAATCTCTGTAACGCCCCGAATTTTCTAGTAATTACTTTTTATTTTTTGAAAAATTCATCGGGGGTTATTAGTTCATAAATAAGGATTTATAAATAAAGAAAATAGAATGAAATGGGATTGGGCCAACATTTTGGCTTAATGGGCTAAACCCAAACATAGGAGAGTGAGGATGTGATTAAATGGATTTAATGTCAATAGTAGCCCATGTAAGTATATAATGGGGAGATAAAATTAAGCAAATAATAAAATTAATATAACTTAGTGGAATGAGGGATAATGAAGAAAATATTTTTGATTAAATGGGCATGTGACAAAAGTTAGGGAGAAAAGTTAAATTATTAGGTTTCTTTATAAAAATAAATTAGTTAATCTTTTGGATTAAATGTCACAATGAAATAAAATAAAAATAAATTAGAAATTAAATTGTATTATGAGTAAAGAGATGAGAGAAAAGAGAGAGAGAGAAATAAAATTTTCTCTCAGCTCTCTCTCTCTTTCTCTCTCGATCTAGATAAGAGCTGAACCCTATCCCCCTCTCATCTCCTTGTCCCCCTCACTGACGAACCCCACTAGCGGAGCCCCGGGCCGGCGAGACCCGAGTACCATCCCCCTCCCTTCCTCCATCATGACATGTGAGCCCGTCTCGTTGCTTGTGCGCTGACCGAAAAGCCGTCGGCCGAAAGCAGCCTCTCGGCCACAGCCTAGCCCACGACGCCGCCTCTACTTTACGATCGCAGCAGCCTCCAGCCACTGCTTGTCCAAATTCCTCGACAACCACCCAAAGACGCCTCGAGCCAATTTACCCCAACTCCGCCACCACCGCGCCAAAGCCTCCTCCCAAATTGCTGATTCGCCTCTATCTAGTCACAAGCAGCCCACTTTCGCCTCAAATTTTGCTCCTACGCCGCCCCGTTACCCTTTTCGACGATCAAACATCGGCAAACTCCCCACTTACGATTGTGAGTTTCATGAAGGAACTCTACCGTATATAGTTATTGAAAGATAAAAAAAAAATTGGGGAAAACCTTAATTGGATGCATGATTTGGGTTTGGATTTGAAGGTGTATATGCATGTATAACCGACTGTAAAATGTTAGTTGTTGACGTCATGGTAGAATGTGTTAACCTTGTTATTATTGAGTGAATGGTTGTATATTTCGGGGGCCTACAAATAGAGGGAATTCTGTCGAAATTTTCTAAAAATCTAAATTCATCAATTTTGTTTTTAAACACTTAAGAATACGGATCATGAATACATTTAGGAACTTATGAGAATTTAAATACATTGTCGTATTAACAAAGTAGATGAATCCGTATTTTATTATTGGAGTGATCGCTTATAGACTTCTTGCAACCGTATGAATTCTAAGTTATATGTGATTGGTTAAGGGTATTATAAGCATGGAAACAAGCAAGAATAAACTAAGCTATAATCATAATTTTAGTAATGATTTCATTCAAGAGCATGGTAGGGACTTTCAAATATGCTAAGGATAGAGATTTAAATCTCCTTTTAGGAGTAGTCTTCGTATTTGCTTTTCATATACTGTGGAAACATAAAAAAGCATGCTCTGGTCAACTTAAAGCATTTGCTATACTCTCTTGAGTCCAAGCTAGAATATAAACTAAAAATACGATTTCTGTATTCTTAAATCTTCCTATTCTAAAGCTATACAACTAAATTTTGGAAAATACGAACGTCGTATTTACTTAGTTACTATGATTGATTCTAGGAAAGGGTAAAGGTTCCGCTGGAGCTACAGCTGGACCGAGTCAAACCTAAGCTTGCTAAGGACTTCAGGTGAGTGATTACACTATACTTGGAATGGTGTGAGGGACACAACTGTAAACCTTCGCATTTCATTGGTATTTTGATCGTATTGATATTTGTAGATTTCATGATATGAAATCATTATGATGTTCATGAAATGCTTTTCAGTTTTTAAGCATGACTTGCCGATTTATTCGGAGTTTGAATTTATGTTTATGAAAAGCTTGTGAAAACATTTACACATTTTTAGAAATTGCCATAATAGACATATTAGTGCATTACATCATACTCGAATACACGCCTGCGCCAGACGTGGCTCTACGATAGAGCCAGAGAGTACGGTACTACGTAGGAAAGGGGTGGTTTTATTTAATTCTGATTTTACTCGTCCAACTATCTGTTTTTCAAACCCTCCTGATTTCTTGAAAACAAAACCCCCTTCCCGTACCCGTCGGGTGCTTAGTATACGTATATACTCTTACAGCTCACGGTCGATGAGTTGATTCGACCGGAGAGATATTGAGTGTTGGTTTATTCTACTCTGGTGCCGTTGTATGAAAGTAGAAGTGTAGATGACACTAATATGATAGAAGATGAGGATTTAATTCCATAGCTTGTCACCTCCACGGTTGTTGATACGGTCCAACCGGGAAGGCTACTGGCTTGATACGGTCAGCCAGGACATATGTGGAATTTATTTCCCACAGACGATGATGTGTTTTCCATAGCTTGTCACCTCCACGGTTGTTGATACGGTCCAACCTGGAAGACTACTGGCATGATACGGTCAGCCAGGACATATGTGGAATTCATCTCCCGTTCTGATGATAAAAGATTAAAGAAATGCTTATGAGCATAACACTTGATTTAATTGAATAATGCCATGATTCATATGTTTGATCAGCATGTTGTTTTTCATGTTTTAAATATCGTTCCGTCTTTGCATTTCCTTGTTTGGTGATTCTCACTCAAGTGAAATGTGCAGGTAGACGAGATTGAGTTCTTCTGTAGATGGCTCTGACTTAGCAGTTGAGGATAGTCTGTTCCTTATTGGATGATTAAATTTTAGAACGCTTCCGCAAGTTTTGTAAAGTTTGTATAAGATTCTAAATACTTTGTTTATTAATTATGTTATTTAGTTTGATTAATAATGTCATAAGGTTTACATTACACAGCTTATGGGTTGGGTGCACTCTCGGCCCAGTTGGTGTGACATTCTGTCCCTGTAATGGGATAGGGTGTTACAATCTCAGTGAAGTCCAAGGTCTAGTTCTCAAGTTTGCTAAGTTACTATGTTACCTTCGTTGTTAGTCGATAACCTTATATAACTCTGAGACCGTTGGCAATTAGGAGATAGGTAGCTAGCATGATGCCAGTCCGGAGACAGTTAGTTGTCAGTTTTCACTACTTTTTGGGGTATTCTGGAAGCTATTCTCCACCTTCGGATGATCAAACGGTTATGATAATAATTGATCCCCATCCGAAGGTTTATGATCATGTCACATATCCCCCCATATGTTTTTCCCATAACACATCCCAACTAATTTTTATTCCAAATTTTATAATAATTGTTGTTGCAATAACGTTGATATAGCATAAGTTATCACAACAATAATTACAATATGAAAAATTAAAATTTGAAAACTTTTGAAATGGATGTCATGTGTTCAATGATGTGGCACCTAGTTAACATCTCCATGACATGTCAACCACCACTTAACAGTTAACATTAACATTTTTTATGTGGGGGCCATAATTTTGAAATGGCATAAGTAGTCACGACTCACGGCAGCAATTACAAAATTGAAAAATTAAATTTAAAAATATTTAAAATGGATGTAACATGTTGTATGATGTGGCACCAATGGTTAACATCAACATGATATGCCACACAACTTTTTTTTCTTTTTTTTTCTTTTTTTTTATTTGACATGGGCAACAAACACCCCCCTAAAGGATTAATTAAATAGAGCTACACAAGGGCTTGATTCACCCAAAATTTCATATAATGCAACTTATTTTATCACTGAAATATTTCACACAGTATGCACTTATTTCACCATCTGGTCTAGAAGCCAACACTGGTAAGACTCGTGCCAGACAGCTATCCCACTGGGTGACCCACGCTCTCACCTTGCTCTAGCGGGGATTCGACCCCAAGACTTTCGTGGGCCGAATCTCTTATGTAAAGGATTTATGCCGATAGACTAAGAGGTCTTTGGCATCCATTGTCTATATCATCCGAAAAAAAAATACTATCTAAACTGTGGTGATGACATCTTATCATTGATTGATTTGGTTCAATGATTTAATTGATCAAATATTTAGTTTAGGAATTATTATTGAAAAAAAAAATAAAAAAAAGACATGCGGTATAATTACAAGCGCCTGGATGAAGGATCAACTATCATAACCACATGATCATCTAATAGTGGAAAATAGTTTTCAAAAAACCCTAGAATGTGTTGAAAATTGGTAACTAATTGCTTCTAGATTTATGCCCAATTGTCTATGAGCTGATGCTTTGCTGTCTCAGAGCTAGTAGCTAGTTGTCTCCTAGCTAGTTAACGGTCTTAAGACTATATAAGGAGAACCTTGGCTCATCAATGGAAGGAGGATCTGACTCAATTCTATTCTGATCTGGTACATTATCTAGGACTCCATTGAGATTGAGTGTATGAGTTACTTTCACTTTGAATACTCTCCACTCTCTTCCACTTTGGCAAAAGGGATTGTCGAAGAAAACTTTCGAAAAGAAGAGACCGATAAAAATATCAAAAGTTAGAGGTCAAAACCCCTATTTAGTCTTTGTGGTTTGCTTCATTTGCCCCTTTGGTCCCTTTATTATTTTTTATCCACAAGAGGTCCCTCTACTATATGTTTGGTGAAAAGTGGTCCTTCACCCTAACGTTTTTGTCCATAAGAGATTCCTCCAGGAGGACCATGTTTTCACTAAACATATAATATAAGGACCTCCTGTGGATAAAAAAAATAGAGGGATCAAATGGACAAATGAAGTAAACCACAGAGACTAAATAGGGGTTTTGACCAAAGTAAGATGGTTCGTTGGATCAAATGTTAATATGTGAGGGACTAAAACATAATTTTTGCTAATAATAATAATAAAATTAACAGGTTGATGCATCCCAACAAAGCTCAAAATCAGTCAAATCAGAAGTACGGGAAGAAGTTTCAATGGTGCACATTGGAGTCCTCCACTGTCAAGTCAGAAGTATGGGAAGAAATTTCAATGGCGCACATTCAAGCCCACCTACCAAAGTTATATTAATTTAATATATCAATATTATACTTTTTATTGACACATAGACCCTGTAAAAATATCATAATTACACACAACTAATATTAAAATTTATTATCTATGTACCCATGTATTATTATTATATACTACATTAATGAAAGTGGATTATATAGATAATTTCGGTATTAATTTTTTTAAAATATATAAATGTAAAAAAAATGTATTTTTTACCCTATATTGTGGAAAGATATATATATTTTAGCTGCAAGGTCAAAATATTTATCAAAATGGTGATAAGGCTACCTAGTCGGCATTTAGGATAGTGATTGAATGCTGAATAGAATAAAATAATGATAATAAAATATTTTTCAACTGAGCATGTCATTTTGCCCTAAGTTTGGCCTATGTGGAACAAACCAACATTTCAAAGACTGTTTTGATATGAAAAATTGAAATCTTGATTTTTGAAGAAAAACGACATTTTACATACCATTTTGAGTTGAGACACTAGCAAAATGGTCTTTTAAAAAGTTGTTTTGCTCCCAAAAAAACAAATGCCATTTTACTATAGAGTTAGACTATGTAGAGCAAAATGACATTTCATATACTATTTTGGTCCAAGGTTGCACATCTGTGGACCAAATTCTATTTGCCTGACTGAAGCACTATTTGCTAGGGCAAAATGATTTTTTTTTAAAAAAAAAAAATTAGGTGGCAAGTGACCATACGAGAGAATCAAAGGATGGGCACAGCTGCACGGAACAAGCTTGATCAATGCACATACTATTTTCTCACCTTACATAGAGGAGGATTCTATCATGAAGCAAGCTCAATCTGTTGAACACCTCTAAATAGGAAATCTATTATTATTTTGTGTGAGTGGAGCCTTGAACCCCGAGATCGTCCATTTGACCCAAGATAGTGATATTGCTAGACCAAGTAGTCTTTAATGATTTTTCATAGAATCATTTTTTTCATTAGATTTACCTAATTTATTTTCTATCATGATTAACATAATATCAGAGTTATTTTAATAAAAAATAAAAAAAATAAAGTAAAAGAAATGGTGGCCCATCACCCATGATATAAACTTAAAATTAAATTCTCAAGAACAAAAAAAAGAAAGGAGAATCTCATGAGAGAGAGAAAAAACAAACAAAGAGCTTTTGTCTCCTATATCCCCAATAGACATATCTGTGAGTTGTTTTAAGTTTATATATTGTTTGACACGGTGGTGGGGGATTGGAACTCACTTTCAAACTCTCCATCAATTTTTGTGCCGCTTTGTTTTATTGGTTGGGCCCAAGCACATGAAACCTATCTCTCCATAGGAAGTGTAATAGAAAACAAAGATGCTCTTGGATGTATTTATGTGTCATCAACGTTGTTGAATTGCTTCTAAATGTTGCTTTCCCAATACTTGATTATTATTATTTTTTTACTATAGAGTGATGTTGTTTCCCATGTTTGTGTACTTTTGTGATCAATGGTTGATGAAGTGCCTATTTATTTTTGTTTATATATGTGTATATTTAAATAAGATGAGGCTCCACCGACACTTTTAATGAGATGAGGCTCCACCGACACTTCCCTCCCCTGGTCACTGTCACACCCCCACCTGTATTTTGGAAAATCAAGCATAAAAGTCCCTAAGAACCCGTGCTAATAAGTCAAGTTGTGAATTATTTTAACTGGTAATGAATTATAAGTCCCTTTAAGTTTTTGAAATGAATAAAAAGTCCCTCCAAAATTTCTCTTTCTCAAATCATCTCTTTCTTTTGAAATAATGAATTTTACACCCTTCCACCCACTACTTCTGTCAGATTTTAAGTCTATTGGCTAAAATACCCTCACATCATTAATAGTGACATGACCGGCAGTATAAGCCCCTCAAGGCACCTAATATAAAACTAGTAAAAATTCAGTGAATGAATTGACGGAAATACCCCCATCTCTCCCAATGAACTCATTTTGAAAACCTAGCCATCGTGACACCACCTCGCCAGAGTCCTCCCTTTGTTGTTTGTCGCTACGTTGCTCTGCTCCTCGGAGTCCTCCCGCCGTTTGTTGCAGCGCTACTCTGCTACTCTAAGGTATTGTTGCATGCTTGGGAACCCTAGATTTTGGTTATTTGGTTTATACATCATTTTTCTGAGTTCCCACTTGATTTTCGTGCTTTGTATGAACTTGGGCGATGGAAGACTGAACACATTGGTGAGTGATTTTGGGTTGCTCGAGTTGCCAGGACATTGCAAGAAGAAATTTAGGGTTTTTCATTCCTGTCTTTCCGATTTTGGGTGGGTGTATGCAGAACGATGGGTTTGTTATACAATTATTACGAATTATATCTACTAGTGTTAACTATGTTTCCATGTGAAGTATGGTGTTTCCATTTATTCTTCACAATTTCCATTTAAGAGTTATAGAATCCACCGTAATAAATCTCTCTTAGTGCAAGCTACAAAAATATACAAGACAATCTAGTAAACGGTAGGTGCTACTTGGTGCTGGTCCACGAAACACTTGCCGAGTTGAAACCCCGTATGACTAGGAGGCACAGGGAACTCATCAGGGGGACACATTTTGCCCTATTATTGGATATCGAACCCGTTCTACAAGAGAGATGACTGCTCGATGCTATGTTACAGAGGTATGATGAGCGCACCCAAAAATTTAGGATTGGAGAGAGCCTGATGTCCTTCAAACCCCAAGACATTTCTCTCATTCTTGGCCTTCGCTGTGATGGGGAACGGGAGGTCTTAAAAAACAAGAAAAGACAATAGGCTTTTGCAGGCAAATAACTGGGCAAAGTCTATGACAGGCATAGAGATGCCATAAAAAAATCTTCTTCAGCTCGTTAAGATAAAAGGAAGGGAAGAAGAAAACTTTGTCAAGCTAATGTTAGTATACCTCCTGGGAACGATGTTCTTCCCAAGTACCTCATGTGCGGTTCCTAACTGGATTACAGACTACGCTGACAATCTAGCTGCATTGAACCGCTATGCGTGGGCGTAAGCCACTCATAAGTAACTTATGGATAACATCCCGAAGACAGTCGCACGTGTGCAGTCTAGGTGTTCTGGGAATGAAACACAGACTGGCTATCTGAGAGGGTGCGTTGTCGCCCTCAACATATGGTTCTACGAGGTCACAGGGACAGGGAAGAAAGTGCACTTTGGGAGGGCACCAAGGATCCTCGACTATGGGAGAAACGACTGTAAAGCAAGCCTCCCTTGATACCACCCTATTGAATTCCATCAATGGAAAGGAGGTACTCCAGCTTTTCTTTCAGTTTGTCATTGTTTCCTTTAAGTTTCCATGTTCTCGTTTAATAACATGTATTTTCGTTTAATTATAAGACTTACCATTTACTTTAAGGTTTTTATGCTTAATATCAGGAGTTATCGTTTAATATTCTTGGATTGAAGCAATGACGAGAGTTCCCGTTTACCATACAACATTTGATTGTTCACAGTTTTCTAAGCTTGTCCCCGTTACACGGGAGGAAGAAGCCACCATCGCAGCCATGCATAAAGGTGCACGATCGGTGACCGGCGGAAAGAAATGAACATCTTTTGTCCCATCGCGCCACCAACCCGTAGCAAGGGTAGGAAGGGAAGACGGACAATGCACAAAATAGAGTCCCGAACGCTCAGTCAAAGTGACCTCAGATACCTCCTAATCCAGGGTCATTCCGATAAGGAGGTCAATGGACGAGGTCATTGCAACCAGCCTTAAGAAGGCATTTGAGACGCTGTCAAGAGATGTTACTCGCATCATGTCCCGGCTTGATGAAATTGAGGGACAGAGGCAACCCGTTGAACCACCGGCTCCGCCGTATGAGAAAAAGGAATCGGCGGCGGCACCGGTATCATCCTTTCCCAAAGGGAAACGATTAAAGAAAAATGCCTAAAGGCCCCCTCGGTCTCACAAGCGGATGACCCGGTCTCAATCTGTGAGGGCCGCTCTCTCCGAAGACAAGCCGCATAAGTTTTCCATTTAATATCTTTAGTTTCCTGATAATATAATGATTTTCCAGTTAATCTTATACATTTCCGTTTAATCTGTGGAGTTCCCGATTAAAGTATGACGTTTTCACTTAAACCTTTTTGTTTTCGTTTAATATGCATAACCGGCGGCAGCGCCGGTATCATCCCCTCCCAAAGGGAAGCGATTACAGAAAAATGCCTACAGGCCCCCTCGGTCTCACAAGCTGGTGACCCGGTCTCAATCTGTAAGAGCCGCTCTCTCCGAAAACAAGCCGCATAAGTTTTTCGTTTAATATCTTTAGTTTCCTAATAATATAATGATTTTCCAGTTAATCTTATATGTTTCCGTTTAATCTGAGGAGTTCCCGATTAATGTATGACGTTTTCACTTAAACATTTTTGTTTTCGTTTAATATGCATATTTACCACCCAGGACCACCGTAGGGAAGAATGAGTGGTCGTTCACCACCCGAGACCATCTATACACACGGATCAACGAGAAGACTATGGTAATAACGCGTCGTTTAACAAACATTGTTTCCATTTAATGATAATGTATATAGTTTCCACGTGTTAGAAAGTATTAATGGGTCCTTGATAAGAGATTCCTGAAAAAAAATTCATTCATAGACTAAGAAAGTAAAACAATACACTGCAAAAGTAGAAAAAAAAACAAAGAAAAAAAAAGGGAGAAAGGATGATGCAAATAAAGAAAGTAAAAAAGATAAGGGATCCAAAACCAGTGGTAGCAAAGAACATCTGCTCAATCAAGATTATCTTCACGGATGAACTAGGTGGGAGATATTGAAGGGCGTTCTTGAAATCCAATGAAGTCAAGTCTAGCTCGGGATAACGACGAGAGATATCTTGGAAGATCTTGTAACCTTCCTCGACACCTTTTCGCCCCTCCTTGCAGACCAGGTCCTGGAATTCGTCGGATTCCTTGAACTCGGCAACAACACGGGAGGCGATCGCATTCTCGGGCGAGGTTCTCATCTGAAAGCTTGTAGAGCTCGATAGCTCGACGGATATCCATGCAGAAGAGTAAAAACTATACATAGTGCGACTAGCCTTGTGCGGTGACTCACTGAGAAAGAGATGGTGGCAGAGCTCATCTCACCGGTTCACCGGAGAGCACATGGATGGTAGTAGAAGAGACAAATTTCTCCAGACCGGATGAAAACATGGAACAAACTGGATAGAGGAAGAAGAAGAGCTGAAAAAGCTGGCAAAAAAGTACATAAGTAGGTGAAAAATTGCCAAAAAGGTGAGGATGTGATGGGTTGTGTGTAGTTTTCAAAATTCGTGATGTGACTTGATGGGAATACAGGAGGGCAAAGTTGGCATTTTATCAAAGAGTAACTGATAGAGTGATGTTCAAGGACTGGAAAGTAAGTTTGGCAAAAAGGAGGGACTGTATGTGCAATTCTAAAGTCAGAGGGACTGTCTGGGAAGTTTGTAAACTTCCAAGGACCTAAAATAATTTTTTCTTATTTTAATTATCTTAATGTTTTTTATAAGGGAATATCTATCTATGTAATTGTTAATACAACAACAACTACTGAATTTTAATCTCATATTAGATGGAGTCCGTTGTATGAATTTTATGTC
Organism: Dioscorea zingiberensis; assembly: GCA_026586065.1. Lineage (NCBI taxonomy): Eukaryota > Viridiplantae > Streptophyta > Magnoliopsida > Dioscoreales > Dioscoreaceae > Dioscorea > Dioscorea zingiberensis. The sequence goes on along the minus strand of CM048821.1, from coordinate 13,741,463 downwards.
TTCATACAACTCTGTCAAAAATAAAATCAAACTCAATATCTAATATGTATATACTTTTAGACATTATCTCTCTCTTCGTAATTTTTTACCTATATTTACCTCTCTTCTTATTTTTTTGTTTTTAAACTATCACATTTTTAAACCGAGGCACACATGTGTCCAAACCATCTTAAAGCCACTCACTCCTGTGTAGAATAATTGATCTAACTGTCATTTTATAGAACTTTTATTTTATTTTATTAGGTATATATATCTTCTTATTAATAACACATATGTGATCCTTCTTCATTTCAACCATTTTAATTTAATTTTATAAATTACATCTTCATCTATATAGTTATTAATATTTTTATTATATAATTATATATATATAAAATGTTGATGCCGAATCTAGCCGGGGCCGTGATTTCGACAAACACTTGAATTTGTTTGAGATTAGGGGACTGGGAACCAGAGAAATCCAAACAGAAATTTAGAGAAGGTGAGGGGAAGAGGAAGGAGGAAAGCTTTTACGTGGAAAACCCTCCAAACAGGGAAAAACCACGGTGGCTTTGAGCCAAATTCACTATTACTTCCACGATTACAATGCAAGGAGAGGGACGAATCCTCCCTCCGAGATACAGTGGGAAAGAGAGGGTTTTTGAGAGTGGATCTTCTCTTCCAAATGTTTTTTTTTTCCTCCACTTTCAGTGAGGGGGGTGACCTCTATTTATAGGCTCGCGGGTGGAGCGGTTTGGCGGGAAAATCGTTATGGGGCGCAGCCGTCTTCGTGCACTTTCACGGTGCTTCAATCAGCTTTCGAGACCTTCTAGAAGGAATGGTGGCGCCATTGTTGGAAAGGCTACGGATTCTCGAGGCGGGGCCGCTTCAACTACCAGCTATTAGCGAGGTTGAAAGGGGGATGCGTCCTTGGCGTTGGGAAACTTAGGTGAGGAACTCAGAAGAGGACTCTACGGCTTTCATGTATGGTAGCATTGGGGACCCGGGGAGTGAGCAGAGTGAGGTTAGAGGAAGTGAGACGGACCGCTCTCCAGCGTCGGAGACCATGAGTGGGTGGTAGGGGCCATCCCGATGGGCAGGTGTCATCTCTCTTTTTCCTCTATCATAAACTAAATAGTACACTTATCAGGGTGATACGTGTAAGATTCTTATTTTTAAAATTAATTTTTTAATAAAATACTTGTGAATAACTTAAACATTCCATCAGGTGACTTTAAACATATGGCATATTAAAAAAACAAAATCACTAAAAAGAAAAAATCTCTCACTACTACTAGAATGTTTTAATCATAACAATATAAAATAAACTATGTCTCCTTAATTGATCTACATTGCACATTCACATAAAGCATCTCAAAAACAGTGGATGACAACCATGCTTCAACAACCAACATCCATCTTACAATTTACACATACCCAAATCTAAAACTCCTCTCCATTCATCAAGTACAACACAGAAGAGCAGGCACTACAACAACAACAACAACTGATGACCACTCATCATAGAACAAGCGAAAGACATGATTATTAGCACCACACCAAGCATGCAAGTTGTTCTGATACCAATACAAACACTAACAACAACAATAAAAACAACAAGGATATATTTCAGTGGTGCTTATTGGCAACATTGCACTGCTTGCGAATCTCCCCTTGAGTTCCAGTGAGTGGATTATTCTCCGATAGTATCTTGATCGCACGTGCGAACTCCTTGAAGAAGTAGTCCTCGTTCTTAGCCATCTTCTTCACGAACGGGCGCGTGGCCGGGTCGTGCGCGAGCTGGTGGTCCACGAGCAGCAGGCCCTTGGACTCGATGATGTTGCGGTAGTAGTTGTTGTCCAGCTTCATCGGCGTCCCGCGATCGTTCCGCACGTACTGCACCGCCTTCGGGTCCGGGATCGCGTCCGGGCACTTCTTCAGCATGTGCGGCACGTGATCCGGGTTCAATTCCGGGTCCACCTCCGGGTACAAACGCTGCACCAGCTTCACACAGTGCGTCCTTCCCACGCTGTGCGCACCTGCAGTGACGTGTCCAACTTTTGTTTAATTTATTTATATTTATTACTCGATTAAATTAGCCCATGCCAAAAAGAGTAAAGAAATCCATTGATTAGTGACAGCTGGTGCATTGATTGATTAGTCTATTTGGAGGAGATTGATGTACACTGCCCACCTATGCCAAACCACTATTGCATGACGTGTCCTTGACATTGAAATCATGCAGTTACTCGTATGGAAATGAGAATGAGATTACCACTAGTTATTAAAATATATTTTTTATTTTTTTATGCAAAATAAATAAATAAATAAAATTACCAAGAAGGGCAACAACGCCAGGAGTGTCAATGCCCATGGCACCGAACTTCTCCAGGACTGAAGAAATGCTCTCATTGTGATCAGGCAGGTATTGTTCCACCACCTCTGCTCTGCTCCTCCTGCCATCCCTTCTTCCAGTTTTCAATGGTATGTATGGTCCTCCGAGCTGCATTTTTTTTTTAATTTGTTTATATGAAAAAAATATATAATTAAGTTATGTATAAATTAAATTAACAAAGAAAACAAGAAATACCGCAACAATGCCATCTCTGGCAGAGAGAACAAGTATGTCAGAGCAAGACACAACTTCAGGGCACTCCCTCTCCACAGCCTCCTTGATGGTGTCCAAATACCTAAAGTTCCTCAGTCCAAAGCTCCTGTCTGTTTCCTTCTCAGACAAAGTCCTCCTTGTAGAGTCCAGCAGCAGTGATGCATCACAAGACTAGTAAAAATAACATAACATAACTTTTAAAGCAAATGAAATTAAAAAAAAAAATTACATAAAAAAGAAGAAGTAAAAAAAAAATGTATGTTGTACCTGAACAGCACAATCATGGAAAATGTTTCTAAGCCAAGAGAAGGCAGTGTTCTTATGGCGTTTGTAGAGAAGCTTGACTTGTTCGGTTATGATGTCCTCAGCCTGGGGACATGAGTCCTTGTAGAAGTTCATCACAAGACCTGGATCTTCTGCATCTTTCACTTGCCCTAACCCTACTGCCACTAAACCAAGGAGAACTACCAGGAAAACAACCCTAGATGAAGAAGAGCACCCCATCTTCTTCTCTCTCAGTCTGATTCTTTTCAGTAGTCTTGGCTTGTTTAAATAAAGGCAAGGATAAAGAGATAAGGTTTGAGTAGCCGCTGAAGCACTGACACTGACACATGATGGGCCATAGTTATTAACACATTTGGTTCGGTTTACAAATTAAAAAAACCAAATCAAACCGAACCCAATAGATCTCTAACATGTAAGATGTAACCCAAACGAGTTATATAAATTAGGTCTAATACTCAATTTAGTCCCTCTATTATTATGATTTGTCTCTTTGGGTCTCTTTAATATAAAACGTATTTTTTTGGTCCCTCTATTTCCCCGATTGAGAAATGTAAATCCATCTACAAGCCTTTTTGGTCCATTTATTTATGTTTTTCAGGCTTTTTGGGTCCCTATAAACTTGGCAGTGAGGGATTTAAAAGGCATAAACGTAAAATTAAAGAGACCAAAAAGGCACATTGGATCCAAAGGGATAAATCATAATAATAGAGGGACTAAATTGGGTATTTGACCTATAAATTAATAATGAGAGAAATATGGATCGGTTTAGTTTCGGTTCGGTTATATTAGGAGTTCGGTTGGAGTTGGATTTATGAAAAACTATAAAGTTATGGTTTGGATTGATTCATAAACTCAAGAGTAAAAGAGTTTAGGGTAGTTGAGGATGAAAAAGATATGCTTTATTTTATTCTTTTTTTTTTTATATGAGCATAGATCTAAAACAAGGACTGCATTTAAAGACAAGTAGACAACCATCAAGCATAAATAATCAGCATGTGGTTGGCTCCCTGTAAATTGTAATTACAGGTACAACCCTGTATTACCAAGATTCTTATCAGTGATTTTAAAGTTTTTTAAAGTAAAAAAGAAAATCTTATATTTACATGTAAACTCTAAAAAAGGAATATATATATATATATAATGTAAATTATAGTTAAAAACAATAAAAATAAGAAGATGGACAAAACATGTTCACATCTTGTAAAAGCTATGGATATTCTTTAATAAAATTATTTCACGGGGGTCTATATGAAAAATACCTTAAATAGTAAAGAAGAGAGAAAAGTAGTGGAGGAATCATGAACCGCATAACAAGTTTCTTTTGTCACTAGGAAGCATCATCTTTTTGCTGCCTTGCGCCAAAAGGGAATGTTTTCTTTTTTCAATTTTTTATTATAGAGTGAATAAATCATATTTACTAAACAATAAATGTTGGGTAGATAGATGATGGATTTTATGATCAGTTCGATCTTTTGGACACTACATCAAACCATGACAATATCAAGCTTTAGATTTGTCTTAAGATGAGATCTGATTTATATTATGGGTCAGGTTTTAAGTTAGAATTCTATAGGAATCACAGGAGTGTGGACCTGTGGGTTGAATTGTGAATCTGTGATGCTGTTGTTAGATATTGAGAGGAGAATAGGAGAGTGATACAGACATACACACAAGTGTTGAGTTAGTATTTTTTTTTTCTTTTTTTTTTTCTTTATTTTGATCATATATTATTTATTTTTGCAAATAAGTATAAATGTATAAAGTTTAGTGGGTGAAAAAATAAAACATGGAATGGTGAACTTCATTCTTGTGCAATGTGTTTAATTAAATGCCTTGAAATGTTGAAAACATCAAACATTAAGCATTTGTAAATATAATTATTTAATTATTAGTTTCTGACACTGTTTTTTTTTTATTTTGGGGTCCTTTAAGAGGTGTAGGGATTTAGTATAATAGTATTTTGTGTGTGTGTGTGTTTTGGGTGAGAAACAGTGTTGAATAGTATTAGAGATTTATAAATAATTTGTCCGTATAAATATGATATGTATTATAATATTAATATAAATGTTCATAAATGCAGATTCAGACTTGTTGCATATTTGTAAGCACAAAAACCTGAAATGATTATTTTGAATCTCTTTCGATAGTTATGATGTTGCCATTGGTTTTACCAGTTGTGACAATTAGTGTTGAGAGGATATTTTCAGCAATGAATATTGTGAAAACTAACTTGCACAATAAAATGAGAGACAAGTGGGGTATTGGGATAAATTGCATCCATGGCCACAAAATTATTCGGATTATAACACTATGACCACAAAAACAATTTTCTTATCGGAAAACCCATAAAACTTCACTCCGACTTTATGTAAAGTCAAAATGGATCTTTTCAATGAAATCTCCGGCAAGCTTGCACACGTGACACTGATGTATCATTGATACGTGGCAAGTAATTAATACGTATGTGCCATGTCATTAACACGTGTCAAGTAATTGTGATTATAACATTATGGCCACAAAACAATTTGTGTGGATGATATGCCTCTGACGTGGCATTTTTATGAACTTGTATGTCGACACATGTCAATTACTTGCCATGAGTTAGTGACACTTCAACGCCACATATGTAGGATGAACAATAGTATGGTTGTCTATATCGAGAATGAGGTTTCTGCAACTATTGACAATGAGGTGATTCTACATCGTTTTCAAAAAATGCAAACTCGTCATATGTAGTTACCTCCTCTTAGTCACATGCATCACACGTCCAGCACCTGCACTGACGGTAGTTCTAGTGGGTGTTTGAATAAAAAATTATTTTGTCGCAATATTTTATATTCGAAACAATTGTTATGTTGGATGATTTTTTTTTTTTTTTTTTTTGTACATTTTGCCCTCAGACCCCTTTACCAATGAGTTTTGGTTCCATCCTTGTATGAGAGTGTTATCTAAGTGGAAAAATTGGGTGAAATGTTGTCATATATTTATCGTATAGCTATAGTGGATGAGGAGATGTTTCCTTGTTTTCTCGCAAAGGTAGTAGAGCTTGCAAGTTCCACTTTTTTTTGTTTGGAAAAGCAAAAAGAAATGAAATTAAAAAATAACACCAACCTTTTCAGATAACAATGTAAAAGAATTCTTATGTGGGAATTTGATTTAATTATCCCAACTTGATTGCAATAAACAAATTTTCTTTTATTTAATAATTTATTTTTGATGACGTACTTTTATTCCTTAAAAATTAATCTATTTTTTCTAATTATGTGTGGATCTTAAAAAGAAAATTTTAATACTAATTAATTAAGTTAGAGCTCATAAACTAATTAAGTCCACTTCAAACTAAAGTTGAGTTCAACTCAATTATTAATAAAATTATAACAAAATGGTACTTGAGCTTAGCTTGATTTTTAAGGGAGTGGATTCAAGCTACCTCTTCGAGTTTGAATTAAACCGAGATTGGACTAATTTTGTTGCTTAAACAAAAGATTAACTTAAATTCCACATTTAAGTAAATAATTTGATGGTATTCTAAATCCATATAAAATAAAGCTAAACTTAAATATAACTCTAAAAAAAAGAAACACTTAAAAACCATAAGCTACTTACAATGATCTATTTGTAGACCTTTTTTTTTTATATAAATATGAACAAATTATTAGAGTTGTGATTCGAACACTCAATCTCTCTACCTATTTGTAGACTTTGGAAAAAGGGAAAAAACTTTTAAAACTAATGGAATGTCCTTTATTGGTCATCATATAACACATAACAACTAGAAAAACATATTTTAATTAGTTTAAAATTGCAACTGATAACACATAATATTTTTATAAATTTGTTTTTTTATATATAACTAAAAATAGAATTTGAACTAGGTTATATGTCATATAAAAATAAGTTTCATATAATGCCCCAAAATCAAATAGGCCTTTGTCATGTCTTTTTATAAGTATAATTTTAACATAACATTAGAGGCCAGTTCAAAATTATGAAATTTAAATCCTATTTAGCATATTAAATAATTATAACTATAAATATTAGTCATAATTAAAAAATAATTTAATTACCTAAATCTAAATCCTAAGTAGATGCAAACAAATAAAAAAATCTAAGATATTTCAACATTTTTAAATCAAGTCAAATTTGACAAACATAAATTTGAGGGCTATTTAACAGATTCCTAATTGGACAAGGGTATATATGCAAAAAGACAATAAAAAGTTTATTATCTAGATCTCTCTCCGGTGACGAAAAATCGAAATTTTAGGTTTGCAACGCGATGGTGTGCGATAAGTGTGAGTTCCCCAAATCCCTTCTCTTCCGGTTCGGGCCTCCTAAATCTGCCGGAATTCTTCGATCCTTCCCTCCATTGATCCATCTCTCCTTCTCTTGCAGGCCAGAAGAAGCTCTCCAAGGTGATCGTTCCCGATAAGTGGAAGGAGGGCGCCAGCAACACCACCGAAGGCGGTGGCCGCAAGATCAATGAGAACAAGCTCCTATCTAAGAAGCAAAGGTTCAATTGTTTCCTTCCTTCAAGTTATCTTTGTTTAATTCTGCGATTTTATTTGTTATAAGATTGGATTTGGGTGGTATCTTGTGCTTTTGCTGCTTGTTTTAGGGTTTTCATAACAACCTTTTTTTTTTTTGGCCATTGATTCCTCTTTTTTTATGAACGATTGTTAATTCTGCTTAATTGAGCAATGTGGGCTTTCAATTGAGTGGCCTTTTCTGTGCTTACATGTTGTAATTTATTTTGATTTTGTAAGTTTCACTATAATTTAGGGAGACAAGGGAACTATAAACTCTACTTTATGGTAACTATTTGATGATTTGATCATGAAAGTGTCACATGCTCTGATATCTATAAGGAGCATATAAAGAAACACTAAATTTTGATTCCTCTGTAGAAGAAACCAATGCAGATGCTACATTACTAACTTTAATCAGATTCACAATCACTTGAAAGATTCCATTATTCCATTAAATTCGGTTGTAATTTGTGTAGGCCCTCTTTCTGAGTCAGAGTTTTGATCAAACACTAGCCATTCCTTTGTTCATTGGTCTTAGATTATGTTCAAGCATGGTTTCCAACTTATGTTTTTTATTATTATTATTTTTTAATAACCTACATCTAAGTTTGGATAATTGAATAAGATTGTATGTGGTTTATCAACATGTATATGCAGATCTTACATTAGTTACTACTTACTAGTGTACCTTATTAATATGCTAGGCCATATGCACTTAGATCTGAGTTCAAGAATGGTTTTTCGACTTATGTTTTCTTGTTTTACTTACATCTAAGTTTGGATTATTGAATAAGATTGTATATGATTTATCAACATGTATATGCAGATATTGCATTAATTACTACTTACTAGCATACCTTATTAATATGCTAGGCCATATGTTTCACTGGTCTTTGTCTAATGGGCATGAAATGATCCAACATGGCCTGAGTCAGTTCTTATTCCCCCCATTCTAGCAGGTTGCTTCATAATTTCATTTCCTCCTTCCTAAATACTTGGTGGCATTTTTGTTAGTCCAGGACTTAGTTGGCCTCTAATAAGTTATGGGTCTTGATGGAATTAGGTGTAAGGGAAAACTGCTACCAGGTCAATAGGATGTGGATATAAAATTGATGCCCTATTACTTCATATGATTGTCGGCATATATTTTGTACAACAACAACAACAAGCCTTATTCCTATACTGGGCCTAGAAAATAGAATCTAGGTACTTAAAATGGTTATAGTTTGGCATGACCACCCCCATTTAGTTTCACTTCCCCTCCATCTCTCCTATTTAGATTAAAATTACAATATGTTTGCTTTTTTGTAGCCAAATAGAAAATCAGATTGGGTTTGCTTTTTTGTCCATAACCTATAACTTTCGAAACCCGATCTGCTACCCATCCTCCAAACTAATTATATATTGTATCATTCCGTGGGCCTTTTACATAGCTCAGTTCAATTGGAGTTATTAAAATTGATTATGATAGAATCAATTTAAATGCTTAAAGCAAGCATTTCAATGAAAATCTATATAAACGAACGAGCTATTGCAATTGGAGTGCTACATGAAAAAAAAAATTAAAAAACACTATCACATGGTTGTCAAAGGAGCATGCCCTTTTCTCTAAAGCTTCAAATTTAAGTTTTGATTTTCAATTTTTCAGAGGTATAAATAAGTCCCTGTATATTATTTGGTTTAGAAATTATTTATTGCCATACCTGATAGTATACCTAAATCTGAACCTAGCCCAAACGAGACTTCGATATGAATGGAGATTGTATGTATATATTTAGTGAAGTCAAATTTGGTATGGATTTTATTGGAACCCTAGCTGTTTACACCCCTAGGTGGGAATGCTTTTTTTTCTTTTTGACATATGTGATTAAATTGATACCTTACAGCTTATGTTCTCTTTCTGTGTGACTAAATTCTATATGCCAAGGGCCCGTTTAGATTGAATTTTTTCTTTAAGGACAAAAGCACTTACTTTATAAATTAAACACTTCGGGCTTATTTATCAGATGTTTATTTTTGGCTTTGAAAAAAATAATAGTAGTAAAATAAGCAGTTTTACTGCTATTTTTATAAGCTGTTGAGTAGGTAGGTGCTTCTAGGAGTACTACTTCTGGAGCATGAAAAAGACACCTTGCTTTCTTTTACCCCCTCATAAGCACTTTTTTAAAAAATCAATCCAAACAAGCCCAAAGTCTTACTTGTTTGCTTGTTTTACAGATGGACACCTTATGGAAATACTAAATGCACGATTTGCAAGCAGCAAGTCCACCAAGATGCCAAATACTGCCATACCTGTGCTTACTCAAAAGGCAAGAAATTCAACACCTTAATTCTTTTATTGTTTAAGAACTGTTGACTTACTCTAATGATGGCTCATCTTTTTTAATCCTTTAAGTTACCCATGTTTCTCTGTTACATTCTTCAAGTCAGAGTTCTTCTATGTTTGTTTCATACCCAACATTTGGTTCAATTCTCATAGATAACTGGCCTGTCCAAAGTTACAAACTTGGTTCATAAATCACTAAGAAATTAAGATTAAGAAAATGTGAACCAAATCTCACCATTCCTTACATGCTCTTATCATGTGTGTATGCAGGGGTCTGTGCCATGTGTGGGAAGCAGGTCCTTGATACCAAGTTGTACAAGCAAAGCAATGTCTGACATAGATGGCAGCAATCCAAATGCTTCATAATTCTTGAATTGCTTGGATCTGTAAATTAGAAGTCTACTGAAGCTCAGTTTATGTAAACATTACTACCTTTTATCAGTGGGAAGCCTCTCTTTGTGGCAATATAGTTTCATGGTAACCAGACATTATTCATGCTTTGACTTTTCAATGTTTTTGTTGCTAGAAAAGAAAAAAAGAAGATAGAACTAAGTTTTGCTTGCAATCTATTGCTGTTGTATCTGATGAATATCAAAATTTCCAGTGATTTCATGTTAATAAACTCCTAATTTTGAATGAGTTCTCATTAAGTCGATGTTCATAAAAAAATATGATAAATTTAACATTAAAAACAAATAAAAGTAAGTATTAATTATTTTTTTGAATCCTATAATTTAGCCTCCTTGAACCTTTAATTTCACCAATTGAATTTTATACTTGTAAATTAGTTATAATATAAGGCCTTCGTTCATGTGTTTTTAATTAACCGTCATCTGGTTTGACACTAATATTAATAAGGGAATAATTATATATATAAAAAATACTTATCAACTAAATTATTTTATTTAAATATATTTTAATTATAAAAAAGTAAATTGTCATTTCATGAAAACTATATAGAAGAGAATAATGGGTATTGTACTATATTTTTGTTTCATTTTAAACATCAAACTCTAATTTGTATGATTTTGGTTATTCAACTTTGATTTCACTTCACTGGAAGGGTACTTAGAAGATTCTGATGTTATTTCTCACCGGGTTTGTCCACGTGGCCAACTTAGAGCCACGTCCACATCATCTGGAAGATTAAATAAATGATTAATATATTAATTAGAAGATTAACTACTAGTAGTTTAATCAGAGATATTATTAGTGTTTGACATGTCCACATGACGTATGAGGTTTCAATAAGTTAGTTGGACAAGTCCAGTGAGAAATAAAATTCCGATGTAGTGAAATCAAAATTAAATAACTAAAATAATACAAATTGAAGTTTAATATTTAAAATAAAATAAAGTTACAGTACATTACCCATCAAGGATATAACCCCATAATCTAAGTTTATAGGATTGCAAAATAATAAATAAATAATACTTTATTCAACCTCTTTCTCTCCCCTTAAATTCATAAGAGTTTCAACTTTCAAGTTGCCAAGCTTGGCGCCTCCCATGGAGTATCAATATCTATTATGATAAATCCAAGTCCAATAATCGAAGGCTCAATGCTTTCTCCCCCTTCCTAACGAAGAAGAAGATGCTCCTCCTCTCCCCTTCTTCTCCAATCCTTATCCCCCACCGATCTCTCTCACAACCACCACCACCACCACCTTCTCCATGCTCCGCGCCACCGCTCCCCGTTCCCTCCCCGCCCTCTCCCGCGTCGCCTCCGACCCCGACCCCCCTCTTGCCCCCGACCTCTTCCGCTCCCCCCGCCGCTCCGGCTCCTACACTCAAGGCGACGCCACCTACCTCTCCCTCGCCCGCTCCTTCTCCGACCCCCCTGACCCCGCCGCCATCCATCGCCTCCTCGCCCGCATGCGCCTCGACCCTCGCCGCCCCTTCCCCGAGCGCCTCTTCTTCCCCCTCTTCCGCGCCTTCTCCCGCTCCAACCTCCCTCTCCATGCCCTCCACCTGTTCGACGAAATGCTCCCCTGTTTCCACTGCCCCCCAACCGTCCGTTCCCTCAACTCCGCCCTCTCCGCCCTCCTCTCCTCCCCCGCCTCCCTCCCCCTCGCCCTCCCCTTCTACTCCCGCGCCCTCCGCTCCCACCCCTCCATCTCTCCCAACTTCCTCACCTCCAACCTCCTCCTCAAAGCCCTCTCCCACTCCCCCTCCTCCCTCGACCGCGCCATCCTCCTCTTCCGCTCCCTCCCCTCCCGCGACGCCTACTCCTACTCCACCCTCATCGACGCCCTCTCCCGCTTCAACCGCCTCGACGAAGCCCTCTCCCTCCTCGACGAGATGCAGCTCGACGGCGTCCCCCCCACCTCCGTCACCTTCAACTCCCTCCTCCGCTCCATCTGCCGCTCCGGCGACCTCTCCCGCGCCTCCAAGCTCACCCGCTACATGCTCCTCAAGGGCTGCCCCCCCACCACCGCCACCTACAACACCCTCATCCACGCCCTCTGCCTCCGCGACAAGCTCCACTCCGCCCTCTCCCTTCTCCACCGCATGGCCCGCGACGGCTGCCAACCCAACCAGATCACCTACGGCGCCATCGTCCACGGCCTCGTCAAGCTCCGCCGCCCCTCCGACGCCCACCGCGTCGTCACCGACATGGACGCGCAAGGTGTTCGACCAAATGCCTTCATCTACTCCGCCCTCATCACCGGCTTCTTCCGTTGCGGCGATCCCGACTCCGCCATCAGAACTTGGACGGTCATGATCAAACGCGACATCAAGCCCAACACCGCCCTCTACTCCGCTTTCATCGACGGCCTCTGCCGGCACGGCAGAGCCGACGAGGCGGAGGACCTTCTCGCTAAGATGACCGCGGATAACTGCACCCCCAACGTCTTCACCTACACCTCGCTCGTGCGGGGCCACTTCCAGTCAGGGAACAGCCAACGAGCGCTCGCCACGTGGAGTGAGATGGTTCGCCGGGGGTGCGAGCCCAACGCTGTTAGTTACAGCACACTGATCCACGGGCACTGCGAGGGCGGGAGCGTGGACGAGGGTCTGATGGTCTGGAGGGACATGTTAGCTAAGGGCTGCTCCCCCGACGTGGTTGCCTACGGCTCGATGATCCGAGGGCTGTGCGTGGCCGGGCGATTGGATGAGTCCATGAGATTGTTTAACGATATGTTGGCCCGCGGAGAACCGGAGCCAGATGTAGTGATTTACAACATACTGTTTGATGGGTTACTAAAGGACGGTAACCTCACCCGCGCAATGGATCTGCTGGGAAGGATGCTGGAAAGAGGAGGGTGTGATCCTGATGAAGTTACTTGCAATACATTTTTGAGGGAGTTAGGAGGGGAGGAGCAGAAGGTGAGGGAGTTCATGGAGGGTTTGGTGGTGAGATTATATAACCGAGGAAAGGTCGAGGGCGCGGCGGGCATCGTCGGGGTTATGTTAGCGAAGAATGTCCCGCCGGAGCCGACAACTTGGGAGATGGTTTTGGGGGGACTTTGTAAGGGGAGAAGAGTAAGAAGGGGGATTGATAAGTGTTGGATTGATGTTATGAGGTCTTGATTCTTTAATTATATGTATATTTTGTTATCATTGAGGCATTAACACAAACATGTTCCTTGCATCTTGACAACTGAATTAAGCTTGATTGGCTGAAGAATTTACAAAACACTTGGACTTGCAGTATCTCTCAATCTCATCAGCAGTCCTTCCAGGGATTCTACCAGCAATCAAAGACCACCTGAACAGCAAGAACAAGAAAACAGACCCGAATTCTTGAGTGTTTTTTAGTATGCAAATTGGAAAACAAAAACAGAAAGGAGAGGAAACAAACCTATCACCAAGTAAATTATACATCCTTGTAATGAGAGCCTGTTCATCCTCTGAGAACTCATCCTGGGATTCAGGACCCTGCTCCTCTGGAACAAAGCCATTCATTCATTCATTCATTTAGTGTCAAACAAAAGAGAAAACAGTGAAGAAAAGAGAAGTATGTGTTTAAATGCATACTTGTTGTAACCTCAGGCTCAGAGGGATCATCAGATGAGTGATGAGAGTCAGACATCTCACAATGATTGCAGTAGAGAGAGGGAGAGTGATGTGGATACGAGGGTGAAGAGGTTTGTAGGTTTGTTGGGTATATAAGTAGAGTGTTTGGAATTGGAGGAAAAAGAGGAAGGAGGGAATGGATGGTGAGAGTGAAAGGAAGACTGGTAGCTGTGCATGGGAGAGCTTGTGAATTTGAGAGGTTGTTGGGTAGAGTGCGAGTTGGGAGTTGTTGGGCGACTGTTGGAAGAACTAGTTTGGTTTGGTTTGGTTTTGGAACCTTCCGAAGCATATATCTCTGTCTACATGGGGCTGGGTTAGGTTTAGGGTTAAGGTTTAGATACCTAATTATATGTGTACATGTTTGTTGTTTTTTATAAGAATTTTTGGGGACTTGCTTATTTTTGAATAATATTTTTTTATTTTTTTATAAATATGAACAAACCGTTAGATATATGTTATAAGTATGGTTCGAATCCTCAACCTTTCTTTATAAGAAAGAATGGGTAAATTTGTTTTATTTGCATATTGTTATAGACAAAGGTGTTTTAGGTGGTGTTTGAAAAAAGGATATCCCCACCAAAGGTCTTTTGGCCTAACGGTACCACTACCTTGCGTCAGACGGGTGGTCTCGGTTTCGAGCCTTCACTGAGTAGTGGCGTATTCCCTACTTAGAGGTGTTCGACACGTTAAGCTTGCTCCGTGATAGAATCATTTTCTCTGTAGAGTGAGAGCACAGTGCGTGTATTGAGCTTGATCTGCGTGTAACACGTTGAGCTTGCTCCGTGCAACTGTGTCGGTCCTTTGAGGGTCCGGCTCCAGTCCAATACACTCTCCATCTAATGGCCTCCCATTTGGACACTTAGAGAGTGTTTGAAGGATTTCCAACTGTACGAATGGAAAGATCATCGAAAATAAGCTATCATGTCAATTTTCATACAATTTGTGACCGTATGATCCTCCCACTACGGTTGAAATTATGAACCGTTAAGTTTTCTATAAAATAAGAACTGTTAAGTGGAAGGACCATATGTTTACCAAATTATATGAAAATCGACCTGCTAACTTATTTTTCGATGATCTTTCTATACGTACAGTTGGAAATCTTTCAAACACTCTCTAAGTGCCCAAATGGGAGGATATTGGATATCAATGGATGGAGAGTGTATTGGACTGGAGCCGGATTTGTCCTTTGAATCCCTCGTGGGGTTGCTTGTCAGCTAATTTCAAAAAGAAAAAAAAGGGATATCCCCGATTCCACTCCCCATTTTTCCAAACAATGCTCACAAAATATATTGAAATATCATTAAAATGTATGAATGATTCTAAACCAACCATTTCACTAATTGTTATGCTAATTATACTCATAAGATGCGAAAAAACCATAATGCCCTTTCTAACTTGGGTGTATATCAATGCTATTAATAACGTAAGCTAATTTACAAAGTTAATTAACCTTTAAAACATGAATTATTAATGCCTAATGGAGTAAAATTAATTACTTCTATCATTTTTAAGAGAGGGGAATTCATTAACCTCTGAAAACTAAATTATTAATGTCTAATGAAATAAAATCAATTACTTCTGCCATCAGGAGGGGAGCAATGTGATAATTTCCAAAACACTTTTATAATAGGGTAATTAGATGGTTAACCTCCATTCAGACTTCAGTTATCATTTATGTATTGATAAAATGGGCATTGGAGCTTGGACTGTTTGCCAAATGCCTAAGGTTTATTTATGAAATGTAAAGAATATGAATGCAAAATTATTTTTAAAAAAAGGGAAATGGATAAATATATAAATAATGTATTAAGAGAAAACGGAGGAAGAAAAAGGCAACAAAAAATAGAAACTTATGCCCTTCTCTAACTCATTTAACAAGTACAACATAGTAGGATCAAAATTTAGGATATAAACACATGACATTGCTTTGCATTGTACAACAGCCAAGATTCCATCATAAAAGAGAACATGAAGAACTGTTACTTATTTCTAATTAGCAGCTTTCCATCTCAATATATACACACAAACATGAAAGACAATCAAAGCAAGAGACACAGATGTAGTTAATCAGCTCCAGTTCTACGAGAACTTGTTTGCTTGAGAAGCAAGGGCAACAGACTTTGCGTCGTCACTGCTCATCAACCACTCATGCCATGCTCGCCGTTTGTGCTGTCTTGCACTTTTTGCTCTTTTGCGAGCCAACCGAGCATCCCTCTCTAAGTAGGCAAGCCTAAATCTCTCTGCTATGTGTAGTTCAGGAGCACCATTTGATTCTGAGGGTACCAAGTCTAGCCTTCTTGGAGCAACCGATACTGCCCATGCCCGAGGATCAATGTCCTCGACTATAGCATGGTCCAGTGCTATTGAGGCTAATGCTTCAGTAGGTACTTGTACTCCACGAATGCCAAGTGGTGATGGCTGTGGATTGACTATAATACGGGGGCATTCCGTGGACAAGGTCATCTTAGAAGCCTCGTCAATTCTCGGCTGCAATGGTAAAGAAACAGAGTAACAACTTTGGAGTGCTTTCTGATAACAAACACTAGTTCTTTCATAAGAATTTTGGTCCCCATGAGCAGAAATCATTAATTCATCGTACAGGATCATGTTTTCGTTCTATGAAATCAATACAAAAAGCTAAGAAAAAGATAGCATGATTGGTGTATCAAACTCAAGAGAACACCAATAGAAATGAATGCATATTTCTTGTCAGAGTTCAAGCAGGTCAAATAAACAAGTATATAATTCATTAATCGAAATATTTGCCATATGTAACTGCAAAAATGGAAGATAAGTCTTCTAGACTATTCTTGGATATTTAAACAACCAGTGCTTATGAATGACAGATTTCATACTGGAGGCTACCACAATGTAACCTAAATCCTCTTCAATGAAAGAAAAGTCAGATTATCCAGAACCCTGAAGAATGACTCTTGCATGCATGCTACATTTCAGACATGGATATAAAACACAAACAAAGAGGCCCAAAGGAACTTCTTATAGGGGGGGTGGGGGGGGTTGCTTACCACTATCCAAATTGGACCATTTGACAGGCATAGAATTATTACATACAAACGTAGAGGATGGACTCATTTGTATTTGAAATAGACAATTGTGCTCTCTCAAGGATTGTAGCAGCAAATGTCTCAAGTATGGCATCACATAAAGGATAGAATAAGGTGGCAAAAAAGATAATGTCCAGATGAGTCTGATCTAATCTAGAATGGCACTAATGGTAAACAAAACCACTCAAAGTAGTTTTGCAGAATTTCTAGAAGACCATCTGATAGTACTGAAAGATACAAATAGGCTATAGAGCCTCTTCAAATATTTTTTGTATATGCAATAATGTCTGTCAATTAGGCTATGCCACGATCTAGGTAAATGACACCTTTTACAACAAATGCAAGTTGTCCTACACAGTTTACAGATGTAAGTCTATGGGCATTCTTTGATGAAAACAATGGATGAAAACCAAGAAGAAACCAAATGTTGCTTATGGTTTTCATTTTACATATGATTTATTTTGATGTTTTTGCCATATGCATGTCAAAACCACAGCAAAGACATAATTTCTATGAACAGGTACAAAAGACATCATTTACTTCAGGAATAGCAAAGAATATAAGGTTGTTGGTTAGATCCTGACAGCAAATACTTGAAAAGATAGATCATTCATGATGAATGCTATGCATCCACAAGAAATGTATTTCAGAGATGAAGAATTCCAAGTAATGTGAAAGAATTTTTGTTGCACATACCCAAACAAGCCAGCGCAATGACTGTGCACCATTTCCTATGTCCATGCTATCCAGTTCCTCCCAAGATTCTTCTTCCATGTCATTCAATTTGGGTTTCAAGATGTTTAAGCATCTTCTTGCAGTGAAGTCACTTCTTGGGCATCCTCTGCAATCATCGTATTTAACCTCAGTTCATATCCTGTTATTAAATTTGACACCTAGTTAAAAATCAAAAGGTATTGCATTTCACTCAAGAAAATATCATGCTAGAAAATAGGAATTGAAAATGAAGAACTTGAGAAACATCATTTAATGCGGGCAAACACTTGTGGATATTGATCTACATAATTCAATGTGCATATGTCGATCAGGATACTATAATATACACAAGCACATGGATATAGGTGGAATTGTATATCCACGTCATGTACACGTGTGGACTTAGAATTAGTGAGGGTTTCCAAAAGGTTCTAATTCTGAAATATGCCCTTAGAGCTGGGGACTTAACTAGTCTCAATTCATCATTACTTTTCTCAAAACAGCATTCATAAATGTTTAGAAGGTAATATCACCTTCATAATCTCTCTGAGATTCAAAATAACTAAATTGCTAAACTAACAGCCAACCCAAATCACTGGTATTAGGAGACAAAGCACCAGCAGATATAAAAGAAGCATACCCGCATCTCAATATTTCCAATGAACGACAGTGACATGTGAGGGCAGAAACACCAGCAGTTGTGATATGCTCACATCGACTGAAAAGAGGGAACAAATTAGATCAAATAAATAAGATGGCACTAAAAAAATTACATAGAGAATCAGATGCAGCATTTTATATTTAATTAAGCTTCTATTTAGCAAAAGAGTTTAATATCAGGATTACTTGAGTGTCTTAATAGAAAATTTTGGAGAGAGAGAGAGAGAGAGAGAGAGAGGATGCATGATCTTCTTTAATGCTCACTTATTAGAAAAAGCATATAACAACAGGCCCAGTGAGTTGATACAGTGGGCTTTAGGAGAAAAAAGTAACACATATTTCCTATTTTGGAACAATTAAGTCCTGCATAAAAGAATGGTTGCTATTATTGAATGTAACAAGATGACAAATGAGTTCACAAGGATAACATCAAGATTCAACATCGAATACTTTAGTTTTTTGCAGTGGTAATGAAAAGTACATTTAGGATGAAATTCTTTGGTGAATGCTCTTACAAATGATATGGTAAGGATTGAGAGAACCATAGTACAAGTGAAAATAATATTGAAGTTATTGAAGACACATTATATAATAGTTAGAAAAACGTGGCAATATTAAAAAGACACAAGTTAGAACTGAAGATATATGCATGCTAAATTAGATTCAATCGAGAGGAAGACAAGATAGAGCTGTTTAAAAAGTGTAACACTACTTGTACCACGACTAGTCGAATTGACTTTCCAAATAAATGAGTCATCCAAATCAACTTGAGATATGATGTTGCGGATCCCAAGTAAAAAAATTTGGAAAGTCAATTCAGTAAAGCTATTTGGTACAAATAACATTACTCAATTAAAACAATTTCACCATGTAGGATCATTGAAATACTAATGCACTAGCACATAAAGGCAGGAGAATTCAGGTTGATGTAGCCAAATGATAAAGGAGATACAGTGGGGTTATGATATATTGATATTGTTCATTATATACTCAGGGTTAAGCCAAGCTGCAGCATCCTATTGAAATATAGTGTTGCCATCAAGAGTAAAAAAGGTGATCAAAAGCAAACACTCTGATTGTCCATCCAGTAAGAAATTGCTGAAAAGATTTATCAGAATCACAAAAGAAATTGACAAATTTAAGCCCTGCTGCATACCTTATATCAACAGCCTTCAGAAAAGAACACTCCTGTGCTACTTTGGCCAGGCCCAAATCAGTGACATCTGACCCAGAGATATCCAGAATATCCCATGAAGTGTCAGCTAGTGCTACAAGGACATCATCATTCAACAATCTTCTTCTCTTTGCAATAGCCACTAGTGCTAACTGCAAACCAATGCAAAGCTCACAAAGTTTTAATAACAAATAAAATTGCAAATTAATTAGGAAATAGAAACACACTATGGAGACTGAAACATTTATACTTCTGTACCATAAAGGAAGCATGATATTTGAAATTAAGAAGTTGGTGCAGGATGGACGGAGGAAGATGAGGGGCTCCACAATGGTCATAGCATAAGATCTATAAGATGTGATGTTTGGGAGTAAAATTGTCCAATAGATAAAACATGGTGAGTATCGATATCAACAAAAGAGACCCAAATGGATAGAAGGGAGGAACAAGAGTGTTGAACTCAGTACGACTATCTGCATCTATGAGACAGTTGAGACATGGTTGCTATAAACAAATAGATGCTAAGGAACACCTGGCCAGGCTAATTCAAAGAGAATGTAAAGTGGACCAACTTCTCAAGAAATGACTTGGATAGATTCCTCAAGGTCAGGCTTCGAGTTCAACTTAGAGAAGATTAGTTTTTAGAACAGGAAACCACCATAAGATACAGTCCACCTTCTGGAAACTATATCCTGAAAAATGTTCTCTTTGATGGACAAGAGTACTTGTTTCAAACCAAAGTTCAACCTAAATAAACTAGCCTTATGCTTCGTCTAAAATAGCTGGAAATGCTTTAAAAATAGGTCTAAGAACTGATGAAAGGATTAAGGTTATAGTTTAAGTTAGATGGGTATTTTGTATTTTACTGTGATAGAGTATATGAGCATTGTAGATTGATTGAAGCCTAGTTACAGGTAATTAATTAGAATAAGTTTTTCTTTCTTTGTGGTTTACATTCAGCTTAAGTATTGAGCAAAAGTATGGGCCACAATATTCCCTAAAAAATTCTGACTTCATTAAAATTCTCATATTTTCCTTGTGGGTTGGACCATTATCAAGAAAGGATGTTTTTCTTCCTATCTCCAGGGTATTGATATGAGCATTGGAATTAAAGCAAACTTTTTCCTTGACTTGAAGCCTTCTACTAAGACAAGACACAAGTCTTCTGCTGACAATCCTCTACAACATCATTATCTAACTTAAGCCTAAGCCAGGCCTTAGTGGTGAACCTCCATGTAATCCGCCAATGCTAGAAAATCTGTCCCTAAACCTCAGCCAAGCCAATTCTAAGTCTTCCCGGAAGCAAGGGTGAATGAACCAATTACCCAACAACAAAACATTGTAACCATGTAGATTATTACAGAAATTCCAACTTTTTCTGCCTATTATGCACTTCTACATTTGCCTTCTGGTTCAACCAGACCTAATATGATTAATCATTATCCAAAATACAACCCATTTCATATGTGAAAACAATACCACATTTTGGAGTGGTCACAAGTTTATTATATACCATGTTTAATGTGATATGCATGCTCAATGTATGATAAGAATTTTCCATAAAGTAGCTATTATATGTTATATTTGGAGGCTAATACAAGGTTGATTCAGTAAAGGAGTTCATATTTATTTTGAAGGTGAATTCAACAAACAATAAGACGGACCTAAATTAGCATGTAAGTGTCACATTTACTTAATTCCATAGTCTATTATCCCTATTGAAAAAGATCTCTTTTATATCCCACAATTTTTTAGACCTTTCCCATAACCAACAATAACAATCAACGAGCCTTTTAAATGTGCCTTTTAAATGTTGGCCCACATATTTGGGATGAGGCTTCAAGATTATGAATGAAGGAAAACAACAAGATAAGCAGCATATGTAAATACGTGGTCGTCATTCCTAAATATTATTCAGTCTGGTAACTATTGGAAAGAAGTACCATCAACAAAACTGCAAATATGGATTCAAATTGGATTGGTAATAGAGTTATTTGAAATTTTAGATAGGTGAGGGGTTTATATTTTACAACAAAAAACCAGAAGTTGTTAAAATGGTGTTAAAATTCATCGTTAACATAAAACCTTGATCTCAGATGGGAATCCTGCAGCAATCTCTGTTAAATCAGCAACAATATCCTCCAAATGTCGGCCAATCATTCCAAGGCATAAACTGAGTAATCTCCGAGGCTTGGATTTTTTGGCGGACAGAGCTGAAATAAGAGAATTTTAGCAAGTTCATATACCAAAAGAAACCAGTCAGTTGAGTGTAGTCTTACCACCCACTATCATATTTATGACTATAGCATAGCTGCATAGTGAATCAACTAAGGAAATACAAATCCATAAGATTAAATCTACAATACACATCTTGAGATTTTTTTTGGGTCATAAGCACAAAAAATACAAAATTTATTTCTTACAAAGATATGTGACGAATCCAGTTAGGGACAATTACACTTCAAGGTGCATGGTTTGCGAGTTAATAGCATCCAACTCATTATTGCTCAAAGTTCACCACTCATTTGATCGAGCCCTAAAAACTATTTCAGCTGAAAACTATGCCAATCATAATCGCCTTTTGAACCTCCATCAAATTTAAAAGATTATCACTGTTCTACTTTCTCCCGAGCATAACAGAGATGAAAATGCAAACAAATCAGTACATCCAAATCGACAGCGAAAAATAAAAAAGAAATTGGATCCTTCAATTAGCCGAGGATCAAATAAAAGCAAACCAAATCATCATTGAACAGCCAAGATGAAAAACTTGCAATAATCTAGACCTAAAAACATTTTTACAAAAAAAGTCTCGATTCAACCAAAAAAAATCATAAAATTACGTGCTGAAACCAAATCACAACCAAGTTACCAAGGAAAACCACTCACTGAAAGAATTGGAAGGTATGATGGCTTTGGGCCGTGAATCGAGCTGGAGATTCTTCAGCGATGAGGTTGTTTCCATGAGAGCCGATTTGGCCTTTTCCATCTTGATGGATGGGGGAGGGAAAGAGAGGATGTCGAGGAGGAACCGACGGAAACATCACGATGGAGGACGGCCCATGATTAAACATTTACTAATTGACCCCTTGAAAATTTATAAATATTTTATGCGAATGTACCCCTGAAAAAGTTTATAATTTCATGTTAAACATATTTGAATGAGTTTTTCAAAAGAGCATAAGCACTAAAAAAAAGCCTCATATGCGTTTTTTACAGAAGCCAGTGGCTTGTAGCTTCTGCAAAAAAAACCGTTTTATAGAAGTTGTTTTAGAAAGTGTTAATTACTAAATATCATTATTAAATTTTTTTAAATTTATTTTAAACAGTGTTAATTATCAAAATACCATTATTATTATTATTACTATTATTATTATTATTATAAGAATATTTCCGGATTAATATATCTAAACATAAAAATAACATAAGCGCTTAACTTACTCTCAAAAGTCATTTTTTTCAAAAGTCCTAACAAACTCATAAAAAATCATTTTTTATAAAAACCAAACCAAACACACCCTATTTTTTGTTTTTTTAAGTTTGATAGAATGACTTCTAAAAAGAGTGATTCTCATAATAAGTTAAGCACTTCTGTAATTTTTTGTTTGAATAGGTTAATCTAGAAGTTGTTTTATAATAACAATAATAATAAATAGAAATAAATAATTATAATAATAATAAATGGTGTTTTGATAATTGACACTTTTCAAAATAGTTTTGAAAAGGTTTGAGAGGGGTGTTTTGGTAATTTACACTTTCTAAAACAACTTCTATAAAACAGCTTTTTTTCAGAAGCTACAAATCACTAGCTTCTGTTTTTACAACTTTTGCTTTTTTGAAAAAGGCCATCCCTAGATTATTTTGTCCCAGAAGCGCTTAACTCACTCTCGAAGCGCTTTTGGAAAAAAAAACCCATCCAAACAAGGTCTATATCTAGGTGCACCAACTTTTCCCAAAGAGACTGTTAGTGCAGCTGCACTAGGATGGCATCATTTGACACAACAAGTCTACATGGTTAAAGTCAGTGACTCAGATGACTTGAAGATTATTTCAGGTGCAGCCCAAGTAGATGCTGAACAAGGTCATGCAAACAAGGATAATTGATTGAAGATTGCATGCACATGCAAGCAACGTCTAAGGCTGATTGAAGGTGGCATGCACACTAATTAGGAGGCTTCATGCAAGTGGCTGAAAGATTGATATTCTTCATGCTTAGAAAGGAGGGGATTTGGACCTGATTGATGAATGGATTTGGCAAGCTATATGTGATTGATGCAGCTGTTGATTGAAGCCAAATCAAGGGAAGATTGAAGACCATATTTGGTAGCAAAGAACAGCTTGAGACCAAGCTTGGAAAGAGATTGGTGGAGCCAATCTAACAGCTCAACCTTGCATGATCAGAGATGAAGGTTGATTGATGAGCTCGCGCCATGGTGGGGTGCGACCATGAAGGGCTGAGGATGTGACAGAGAGTTGGATCGGCTAGTGGCGTTGGTTGGGATCAGGTGGATCCGATATAGTAGACTCCGAACTCAACCAGGAGGGTTGGAGGTGTGTCGAGATCGAAGAGCGATGAATGTTGTAGCCTTGGTCAAGTTCATCAGCCAGGCCGTGTTGCAATTCCGGTTACAACTAAGTTGCAACAGCCAAATGTGGAAAGAATTCACTTTGGTAAGTCACGGAGATTTGAGAGATCCTAAAGGGTGTAGCTGTCATATGGAGGCAGGGAGACTTTTATTTAAGACTAGGACTCTGAGGATTAAGGTGTGCCAACTAGAGTATTCCCTTGAGGAGGAGGGTGATAGTGGACATTGTTAATCAAAGAGTGGAGGTGCTTGTGTGAGAGAGACTCTTGTGTATCGGTTTACTCTACACCTTTAGTGATTATCTTCTCCGGGCATGGCCCCCCAGATGTAGGCATTGTTGTCGAACTGGGTAACCAACTCTCTTGTCTTCTTGTTGTCTTGATTGTTTTTCATTGTTAGCATAAGTGCCTTGAGAAACTTATGTGAGCAGAGAGTTACAACGTGTGTTACAACACCAGTTACAACAAGGAGACTACCTGTTCAGAACTTTCATAGACTTTGTACAATCTCAGGCGCTACAAGCACAATTCTACACATCAGTCATTTTCCTCCAAGAGTACACAATTTTACCAAAGGAATTTTGTACACAAACTTGGCACACCATTATATACCTGATTTTGCCAAAGGGTCTTTGTGCACACACTTATGTAAATCAGCATTTTCCCTTAATATGCCCAATTTCGTCGAAAGAGTTTTGGAAACAAATTCCAAGCACCATGTAATTAACACTTACATTATTTTAGGTACTAATAAAGATTTATCAACATAAGCGGTCTTACAATAGGGAATAGTAAAGGGCAATCCGGTGCTATAAAGCTCCTGCTATATGTGGGGTTCGGAGAAAGATCAAACATGACAATTTAATACCTAAGTATCTTATGTTATTGGCATTAAGATCTATAGGGACAGATCTCGCGGTGTATTAGGACTATCACAAGATACCTATATTAACAAAGTTTTGGAGAGATTTCGGATGAAAGATTGTTCGCCAAGTGTTGTTCCCATTGTGAAGGGTGAACGGTTTAGTTTAAACCAATGCCCCATGAATGATTTTGAGAGAGAATCCATGAAAAATGTTCCATATGTGTCTGTAGTTGGAAGCCTTATGTATGCTCAGGTTTGTACCAGATCTGACATTGCATATGTTGTTGAAATATTAGGTTGATACCATAGTAACCCAGGTATGGACCATTGGAGAGCTACAAAGAAAGTCATGCGGTACCTTCAAGGAACCAAAGACTACATGCTTATGTACAGACAAACAACTTGGATGTGGTCGATTATTTAGGTGCAAACTTTGCTTGTTGTGTTGATTCTCCCAAATCAACATCAGGGTACATATTCATTATGGCTGATGGAGCTATTTCGTGTAGAACTGTCAAGCAGGTAGCGATAAAAATGATCAAAAATCAAAGAACCTAAGAATCAAATTTTTGACATATCTTTGACTATTGTTGATTTGTTGCTCGGCTATGGATTCTCTATGGGGTTGTTTGGTTACCTGTAAGTAGCTGTGAAGTAACTTGTTTTACATGTATGTTGGTGCAAAATTCGGATCAAACTCCAAATTCGACCGACATTTGAATTTGTATTTGAGAGGGAAAGGAGAAGAACCAGGAAATCAAAGAGAAGAGCTCCAAAAAACAGAGAACACCCAAGAATTAACGTGGAAAACCCCGAAATTGGGAAAAAACCCACGAGCCCCTTTCATGAGGGCAAAAATCCACTAAATCTCCTTCAGATCTACAAGATGGAGCTCCATTGATGAGCTCTAGGGAAAGAAAATGGAAGAGGAGAAGAAGGAGAAGATGGAGAAGATGACTCCAGTCCCCAGAGCAGCAAGGCTTCCTCGGATCCAAGATGAATTGCCTTTTAACTGGGAGGGAGGGGTATTTATAGGCTCTGGAGAATGAGTGAGGCTTGGGGAGCAAGCCACTTAATTTGGGCACGTGGGTGCGCCATTTCGGACTCCGGCTCGACAAATCCATTTCAAGATCCTTCTAGACGCTTCTAGATTCCAAGCTGGCAGTGCAACGGTCTAACTAATTTGTAACTGTCCAACTGATTTCCCAACTAGGTTTCTAGAAGATTCTGGAAGAGACTCCCGGGTGAGAGGCTGCAGGAGGAGTGTCGCTCTGGCGAAGGGTGATAAGGTACTCAAGGAGGACCTCGGCATTTGGGGTGTTCTCCGAAATGGGGAGGAACTCCACACCTTAGTAGGGAAGAGCTCGGCACTTTAGTATAGAGGACCTCGGCACCTTACTAGGGAGGAGCTTGGCACCTTGGGTGGTGAGGGGCTTTGGGAGGTTTATTGCGATGTCCCCGTGTAGTTGATTGTTTGGGCGACTCCTTGACAGTCTCAACCCTATCATCAGTCCCCCCTCAAGTATGCGTGCGGCGAGTCCGAGTGATGACGAACAAATTTCGTGAGTCATTTGGCGAGTAGAGCTAAGCATATAAGAGAATAACTGAGCTGCTCGGCAATTCCGCTGTTTTCCGTGGGAGGTCCTCGGCCTTTGTCACGCCTTAAGTAAGGATTTTAGCAAGTGAGAATAATAGAAGGGTGGTTCCTCCACTATAAGAGAAGAGTAGCTTCTCGGCCTTGAAAGAAGAGTAGCTCCTCCAATTTCACTTAGTCTTCATTAAGGACTTTAACAAGTGAGATTTCATTCTCATGGAGCTACTCAGCCATAAGAGTAGTAATGGAAGAGTAGCTCAAGCTACTCAGCCATAAGAGGACTTTAGCAAGTCAGATTTCACTTTGCCTTCAATAAGGACTTTTGCAAGTGAGATTTCACTTGGCCTTTAATAAAGACTTCAGCGAGTGAGATTCCACTCGGCCTTTAATAAGGACTTTAGCGAGTGAGATTCCACCAGCCATAAGAGGACTTTAGCAAGTCAGATTTCACTTTGCCTTCAATAAGGACTTTTGCAAGTGAGATTCCACTCGGCCTTTAATAACGACTTTAGCGAGTGAGATTCCACTCGGCCTTTAATAAGGACTTTATCAAGTGAGTTTCCACTCTTATGGAGCTTCTCGGCCATAAGAGAAGAGTAGCTCCTTGGCCATGAAAGAAGAGTAGCTCCTCCAATTTCACTTGGTCTAATCAAGGACTTTAACAAGTGAGATTTGACTCTCATGGAGCTACTCGGGCATAAGAGTAGTAATGGAAGAGTAGCTCAAGCTACTCAGCCATAAAAGGAAATTTTGCAAGTGAGATTTCACTTGGCCTTCAATAAGGACTTTTGCAAGTGAGATTTTACTTGGCCTTCAATAATGAATTTTATAGATTGATTTTTTTTTCTTCAATAGAGATTTTTGTATTTTCTCATTGTCAATAATGAAGTAATGAAGGCTTTTTATGGTTATTTCCTTATTTTTAAGTAGCTTGTTATTTATATGGTCTATTTTTATTTTCTTAATATTTGAATAATTAGTGTAGGATAATGAATTTTATAGTTTTCAATTTTTATAATTTTTCTCATTCTATTTTTATCAAAATATCATTTTTTTTTAAAAATCCTTTTTGCTATTTTTAATATACATTTTATATATTTTAAAAAAAAATTAATAAAAAAATTAAAAACCGATGGGTTTGGCTCGGCCACTTGAGTTCTCAAAAGTGGCGGGCGATTCCACGGTCACCTTGGTGACGGTGAGCCGGTCGCCAGGTCAACCTTGACCCGGGCTACTTTTGTAGCACGGGTTGGTTCCGTCGACCTTTGGCTTTATTTGGTCCGGAATCAGCAGTAACCGCCATGCATGATTAACAGGCAGGTGCCCACCTCCAACTTTAGAGTAAGTCTTAAATAAAAATATTGTAGTTTAGAACCAAAATGAATTTCCAATTATAATTTAGAGAACAAGAGCAACTGCACAATTTTCAACAAATAAAAAAAACTTCATAATTTAGGTGACAATTAAAAGCTAAAGTAATATTCATGAAATTAATTTTACAGATGAATATACACTGATTTATCAAAAAATTTCAAACTTAAATTCGTAACTCCAATACTCCCATATGAATAAATCTAGCTAAACCATTCATTTTTAAGTCAATAATACTACCATTAAACCACTCAATTAATAGTTAATTAAAAACCAACATTTAATTAAAAGTAAATTATTTTTTAGTGCTTGATATTATTGGATACTATTCTTTACTCAAAACACTGTTATATTAAATTTTTACACCCCCTCAAAAGATCAATATGCAATATGAGCACTATTTAAAGGACTAAAAGTTAAATAATTATTTAAAATTTATTTAAATAAAATAAAAATCAGTTTAATTTACAGTTCTCTATTTCCACAATAATCTTGGAAAAAAGAGAGAGAGAAACTTCAAAAACCGAACCCTAATACCCGTGCGATCCATCTCGATGATTCCATTGCCAATCTGCATCAAGATTATAAAATACAGATCTCGAGGCAAAGTAAACGGCAGATGGAACTCGACAGTAGCTGATCATCTCCCACTCCGTGCTTTCAAACCTCGATACTTCTCGAAACCCCTCTCCACTCCCCGTCCCCGCCGCCCTCTCTCTCTCTCTCCTCTGAGAAGGAGGAGGAGAAGCAGTAGCCATGGCACTGGCCTTCGACGAGTATGGCCGGCCCTTCATCATCCTCAAGGAGCAGGAGCAGAAGTCCCGTCTCCGTGGCCTCGACGCCCAGAAGGCCAACATCTCTGCCGGGCGCGCCGTCGCCCGGATCCTCCGCACTTCGCTCGGCCCTAAGGGCATGGACAAGATGCTCCAGAGCCCCGATGGCGATGTCATCATCA
This sequence comes from Dioscorea zingiberensis, assembly GCA_026586065.1. Classification (NCBI taxonomy): domain Eukaryota; kingdom Viridiplantae; phylum Streptophyta; class Magnoliopsida; order Dioscoreales; family Dioscoreaceae; genus Dioscorea; species Dioscorea zingiberensis. The sequence continues at coordinate 13,712,731 of CM048821.1, read as the reverse complement.
GTAATGCCCCCTTCCTCTCTCCTTTGTCATCCTCCTTGTGTACCCAGGGTTTGGATCCATTTTCTTATATTTGATCGAGATTTGTTGTGGAACTGCAGCGAATGATGGGGCGACGATCCTGGAACAGATGGATGTGGACAACCAGATTGAAAATTGATGGTGGAGCTGTCCCGGAGCCAGGACTATGAGATCGGTGATGGCACCACTGGCGTCGTTGTGATGGCCGGCGCGTTGTTGGAGCAGGCGGAGAAGTTGCTGGAGCGCGGGATTCATCCGATTAGGGTTGCGGAAGGGTATGAAATGGCGTCAAGGATTGCTGTGGATCACTTGGAGCGGATCTCGCACAAGTTTGATTTCAGCGACGCGGATATTGAGCCTCTGGTGCAGACTTGCATGACTACACTCTCTTCGAAGATGTAAGATCAAGATCTATCTGTTTTATTTGTCTGTTGCTTCTAAATGTTGGTTTTTGATGCGTAAACTATCAGAGTGTATTCTATAGATAGGGATCTAATGTGTGAAAGTTGAGACAGAGTGAGGAAGATGAATACTTGGCTGTTTTTCTTCTAATTATTGTGTGTGTATGTATGTATTTCGCTGTCTCAATCCTTTTTCTTTCCCTAAATCACAAATTACAGTATTTACTCACTTGTGCATAGGATTAGAGTGTGTGACAAGCACAGTGCATTTCTCTTTCTATGTGTTTTCTAACTTTGGGTGTGTTTGCTTTTATTATTTGTTCTTTTTTCTATTTTCTATTTTCTATTTTTGGATTAGCATAATCTTATTTTGTTCAGTTCTTTATAACTTCATTGTTTCTGGTCTATTAGTTGAGGGAATAAATGATTATGGCTGTGATGCAGGGTTACCCGATGCAAGCGCACTTTGGCTGAGATTGCTGTTAAAGCTGTTCTAGCTGTTGCTGATTTAGAAAGGAAAGATGTAAATTTGGACTTGATCAAGGTAGAAGGCAAAGTGGGAGGGAAATTGGAAGACACTGAACTTGTCTATGGAATTGTTGTTGACAAGGATATGAGCCATCCACAAATGCCGAAGAGAATTGAAGATGCTAAAATCGCTATCTTGACTTGCCCATTTGAGCCACCCAAGCCAAAGACAAAACATAAGGTTGACATTGATACTGTGGAGAAGTTCCAGACTTTACGTCAGCAGGAGCAGAAGTACTTTGATGACATGGTTCAGCAGTGCAAGGTGAATTGGCTGTTGCATGTCTATTATTTTTGTCTGACACAAAATAAACATTTTTTATTTTGGGTTCTGCACTTGAATTTTAGTGTTTTTTGCTTTCTCATTTGGTGAATGCATTTTTGTATCTCCTGAATTTCCTACTCGGACTTTCATAGACAAGATGTATGCAAACTGAATAGAAGGCAAAAGAATCAGATATCATCACCTCTCCAACATAATAATTAAAATGCCTTGTCTTTTCTTATGTTGTTATTTTGTGAAGAATTGACCACAAGGATGGGAACATCAGAATTGTATTTTGTCTCCCGAATTAATTAGGTTAATTGATACTTTTAATGTTCAAAATTGTAAATGGGTCTGAAATTGAAATCCTGTTTCATCCATAAAATTTCCACAGATTGTGTTATATCTATCTTGGAATTTAGTATCTCTCCAAGTGTTTGCACTTCTGAACCTTGAAAAGATACCTAAAACCAATTGTTTATGTGGAGCTATCAAAATATATGTTCACTTTGTGGTTGGTTTTTATTTCAACTTTTTGTTTAAATTTTTTAAGCAAAGTATGATGCAATGATGTAATCATATCCGTTTCATCCTTATATAACTCTAGGAACAATATTGAAAAATATTAGTAATGCTTTGTTTGGAAACTATCTTTAATGCTGCTCTCTTTGCTTTACTCAGAAGGTCAGGCTTATTTTATTGTTCTTTTTTATTTCTATTTTAAAACCTTTAGGATGCTGGTGCAACCTTAGTTATCTGCCAATGGGGATTTGATGATGAAGCTAATCATTTGCTGATGCATCGAAATTTACCTGCTGTTAGATGGGTTGGTGGTGTGGAACTGGAATTGATTGCAATCGCAACAGGTTTCTCTACTGCTTTAAATAAATGATATTTTTCCATGGCTATAATTTTGAGTTTGCCGACCCCATCTAGTATGGGATTAAGGCTTAGTTGTTGTTGCTATAGTTTTGAGTTTCTTCCCTCTTATGACTTAAATGTATCTACAGGTGGAAGGATTGTTCCAAGGTTCCAAGAGCTAACACCTGAAAAGCTAGGGAGGGTATGGTTCTCATGAGTCTTTTACATTCAACTAATTATAGTTTAATCATGTTTAATTCTCTTGTTTCTGGCAGTTGTCTGTTAGTTTATCTTGCCACCATAAATCGGCACACTTAAGCAGATGCTAACCATATTTCAATTATTAAATGAGAGGCACTGTTTTTGGTATTCCTTCTTTGATGAAGCGTATGTTAGCCCGTGACATTGTGGTTAAGGTTGTGTTGCATTTAAGATTGTGTTATATGTGGATATGGCACCTATGAATCTTGTGATTTGACTTGATCTCTCTGGTCATTCAGACAAAGTTTTCTTAAATTCCTAGCTTTGTTTATATTTTGGTGCCAAACCTATTTTAGCATCATGAAATTCTGCTTTTTTTAATTTTTCTGTTTGGTTTGTTCTGATCTGAATTTCATTTATTCATATATACAATCAGGCTGGTCTGGTCAGAGAAAAATCTTTTGGAACTACAAAAGATAGGATGCTGTACATTGAGCAATGTGCAAACTCAAGGGCTGTTACAATATTCATCCGTGGTGGTATGTGACTATTGTTCCTCTTTCCATCATAGATTTTGATAAATGCTAATGCAAGACATTATATTCATTTCTAGATTATTTAGGCCCTTCGTTGGAAGGGCGACTCATGATCTGGGCCCTTATTGGATGATTTTTTCCATCATTTCCTTTCTTTGCTGAGGATAATTGAACTCTTGCGTTGTTTTGATAGATTGTTATATATGTTCATAAGCATGTAGTTCGTTGTGCTTACAAGTACTCTGGTTCTGTAAGATAAACAAATCAATGTGGGAAAGATATTGTTAATAAGTTCATGTCAGAAGTGTTCTTTCTCATTTTTTTTGAGGTCCAAGTCAAATGCTGTCATAAATATGATCCAATATAGTTGTAACAAAAACTTTCGAGTAAAGAGAAAATAATTCTTTATTTTTCTTGCATTATGAAAATATCATCTAACTAGTACATCTGTAGGTAACAAAATGATGATCGAGGAAACCAAACGTAGCATCCATGATGCTCTATGTGTGGCAAGGAACTTGATCCGTAACAATTCGATTGTGTATGGTGGTGGATCTGCTGAGATCTCCTGTTCAATTGCCATTGAAGCTGCAGCCGATAGACATCCTGGAGTTGAGCAGGTGAATGGTTTTGTGTATGTCGGTTTGTTCATTAAACATTGGTAGCTCACCTTTTTTATCTTTTTCTATTTTCAGTATGCTATCAGAGCCTTTGCTGATGCTCTAGATTCGATTCCATTGGCTCTTTCTGAGAATAGCGGCCTTCAACCTATCGACACACTGGCAGAAGTAAAGTCTCAGCAAATTAAGGTATGTTGTAATTCGACTTTTTGAAAACATGATCTGTTTTATTCTATATGAACTTGCACTTGAAATGCTCATTTCCATGGGGTTCTCTCCACTGTAACTTGTGAAGATGACATTATATACCATGCATTCGAAGCATTAACTTGAATGACAAGCTGTTGAATATCACCTTTCCCACTCTCGATATTGATATAGCCTCTTCTATTAGTACTGTGGATTCCGTGCACAGTTGATTATTTTTATTTGTTGATTAAACCTCTTGAAAGTTAACATACCATGCAATGGAAAATTAAAGATATTGATATGCAACTTGAATTTGATCTTTGTGCACGCTAAAGTGTGGTTTTCCTTCTGAAAAAAAAAGTGAATTGTGTATATGATCCATTTCTTTGATGCATGGTTAGGACAGTTGCTTTTTTCTTGAATGTGCTCTTAGAAAATGTCACTAGTGCAAGTATGCCCGTGTGAATATCAATGCCATTTTGATGAAATAGGAAATCTTGCTTGTAACTTATCCTCTAATTTCAGATTTCTCAAGATGCTTTGCTCTAATGTTTATGTTTGCAGGAGAACAACCCCTACTATGGTATAGACTGCAACGATGTCGGGACAAACAACATGCAAGAGCAGAATGTGTTCGAGACCCTAATTGGAAAGCAGCAGCAAATAATGCTGGCAACACAGGTGGTCAAAATGATTTTGAAGATTGATGATGTGATTACCCCTGCAGATTACTGATCGACTTTGACAAGGTTCATTGCTTCCACTTGGGTAGCTAAGTTTTCATGTTAATTGCTCTGATCAGAAGTGCTCCCTGTTCGTGCTTGCTGTGAGTTATTTGGAGTTTTGCCCTCTGTTTTTTGGGTCTTAGGTGTGTTGTTTGCTGTTTGATTAACTTTTTATTGGTAGCTCAAAAAATTTTATACTGCTAATCGAGTTCTTGAGATATTTTTATCATGCCAACAGCATTAATTAAAAAAGTTAATGCATGATACAACTGATTGTGCCCCTTGAAGTGACACTCCAGTGAATCATTGATCAGGGGTGCATTCCATCTCTGAACATCAGGGGTGCATACCATCTCTGAATCATTGATTAGGGTTTAGGGTTTGTACTAAGCAGCTGTTCACATTCTTAAAAATTAAATACCTCCATTCACGTAACAGAGCACATGGCAGGACAATTGAATGGGATTCATTTGAGATTATGTATACCTAAAAATCTGTTTGCTTAAGTAAACCATATCAAACAGTGGAAAATATTGTGAATTGTCCAAAAAAAATTCAGAAATATTATGATCACTTTTTTTTCAGTAAATGTATACAAAATTTTGCAAGCCTGGACATTAAAGACCAAGTTAAAATGTTTAACTATAATGTTTTAGCAAGAGGAAGTATAATTATAAAGAGAAAGGTAACCAGTGATCACGAAATGGTGATGGAACAAGTGGTGAGTGCTGATTATTACAACAAGAAATTAGTAGAGTGGAAAGGGAAAAAATTAACAAAAAATATTGGAAACAAGGCATGTACAATCCGATATGGCCTGATAAAACATGGATACAAAAAAATTGTCTCAAAAGATTTCACTCGTTAGAAGTGAAAACATGCGTTCTTTATCAACAATATGATCATTATGGCATCCCACAGTATAACACAATAATAGGAAACAATTTAAAAACTCATTTCATTGCATTTTTGGCACTCACATTTCTGGCACCACATCTTGACAGTTCTTCTCATCCAAGCAGATGACTAAAAAAAAACATGAAACCATTTGATAAAGGGCCTGCTTTAATCTTTATTTTCAGTTATTTCATGCCAGGATGAATTCAAAATCCAACGTCTGATTTATGCATGTGCTGGTAACAACAGACTCTACCAGCGAAGTGAGAAAGATACAGAGCTCTCTCTGGGTGTAGATGTTTGTCACTTAGTGCTGAGAATTGATCAGATTACGGATGACAAATGGAAGAATGCCACCATGGTTGAAGTATGCCAGTTCCACCTGCAAGATCATCAAGATCATCATAAGAAGCACAAAATCCATATAACTACCAAAAATCATAACAAGTTAGTTGAGAGGACTGACAAATTTGTTAAGAATCTAAGAGCAGCAATTTATGTATCACACTAACCGAGACACAACAGCATTGCTCTGACACAATCAAGAGAAGCAATTTGCTAACACGCAAACTAACATTAAAAGAAAATATCGAAGGAAAACGATGGTTATTGCCCTTTGAAGTTCAGTTGGCCAGGTGTTGAAGATTTGACTTTTCCAACATAATAAGAATAATTAACAAAAAGGCTAGTAAAAGCTTTCATGGCTGATGGAATCTGGAATTAATATAGCAAAATTGGTTTATGGAAACTTTATCCACTTGTTTGAAAATAGAATATTTCGACAATTAATGCCCTATGAATAATCCAAGAACACCCTTGATTTGTATGGAAATTAGAATAAAGGAACCTTTAAGCAGGGCAAATGGAGGACAATAACAGCACGTAATTTGCTTAGTGATCACAATGACAAAGTTTCTAGCAAGTTTCCAGCAACCTACAGTTCATGAATTGAGTTTCTTCATTTCTTCAGAGCACAAATAAGTTTTCCACAGATGTTTCAGGTTTACCAAGTGTTATAATGTTTTTAAATGATCTCCATTTCATGTTTCAGGAGATACCAACAATCTATTGTTATACAATGGCATCAATCAAGATAGCTATAATGAGTGATACTTTTACTACATTTTCATTCAAGTGTCATTGGATCTTTCACCAGATGCAAACTGCATACTAGGAAAATTTCTTGAACTTGCTGTAGTGAAATATTACTCAGTATGGCAGAACTCCTACATCAATGGAGTAATATATTCCTAGCCAGACCATCCATAATTAGGTCAAAATTTCTCTGATTCTTGAAATGAAGTTTTTGGGCAATTTTACTTTTGAGACTGCTTTTCCATCCTTCCTAAGATCTATAAACATGGGCCAAATTTTCCATAATGATTATAGGAAGAAGGTTGGTGGAGTGAATTGAAGTGGTTGGACACAGGGCAGATGAAAGATGATATTTAAGATGTCATCAACTGCTAGTGTAAACTGTAAAGAACACTTTGGTTGATAAAGATGTTTACCCGGGTCAGCAAGCAGATAAACAGAACTGACATATCCAAGATTATTAAGTAGCTACTATCATATGTTCTCTACCCTGCAATTTTAGTACACAAGGAATTACCTCAGTGTCAAAACGAAGAGTGCATGTGAAAGACTTTCCGGTGTCTGTAGCAACAATAATATCTTGGCCCGGTCTTATTTCATTCATATTGCTCGGGAGGTCTATTGTGTATCGCTCATTGCCAGTAAGACCTAATGAGTCAGCATCCTCCCCAGGCTTGAAACACAGTGGAATTATGCCCATTCCCACTAAATTGCTACGATGAATTCTCTCAAAGCTTTTAGCAATGACTGCTTTGACTCCCTGAATTAAGAAGGCATAATAAAAGAAAAAGATGAGGAAGAAACACAGATCACAAAAAATAGAGGAACTGAATGGGTTTGTATGAAATACACACAAGCAACATTGGGCCCTTGGCAGCCCAATCACGAGAGCTTCCACTTCCATACTCTGCTCCAGCCAAAACAACAGTGTCATGGCCCTCAGCTTTGTATCTCTGTCACATCATATTCGACAAATTTTAACAAATCAGATGCAGTATATAGATAAAGACAAAGGATTTCCTTTGGGTTAACAATTCTTCAACATGTGAAGAAAAGAATCAATCTCAAGACAAAGGATATGCCTGAAGATGCTTATTTAAATTTATCTGCTACAGGATCAAGCAAAATTGTATAAACCATTTCACTAAATATTTTATGAGAACCAGAGGCTTCATATCAAATAGATGAGTTGCATATCCCAGATTGAACTAATCTACTAAATAAAGGGAGATTGATCATTGAATTTCAATATTCTGATTGAAACAACTGAAATATTAATGAGCAATGCTATGCAACAGACAAGTAAAAGCATCAGTTATCAAAACCAAAGTTTGTGCTATGCTTGCTTAAGCACAGTGAATTTAAGCTATAGATTCTTAAGACATAAATTAAGCATATCATAGCTTGAAAAGATAAGTTGTGCATTTACATGTCACACACTGTCATTATTTTAGCTCATATAATCAGGTATACCTGTAGTTTCTTTATTCATAGTTTACTACCAATGACAGGAGATTATCAGAAATATCATGACAATAGAAGAAAAAAACATGATCAATATAGATTTAGTAAAATTTCACCAATTTGGGTTAATGAAGTTTACCATTGCAGCATCGAACACATATAGTTTATCCCCAGTAGGAATATGAATAGTCTTTGGCCCCACTTCTCCCTTTAAAAGCTTATTGACCAGCCGAATGTTAGCAAATGTCCCCCTTGCCATGATTTCATCATTGCCACGACGACTTCCATATGAATTGAAATCCTTCCTGTCCACACCGCGCTCCATTAAGTATTTGGCAGCTGGGCTGTCCTTGTGAATACTTCCTGCTGGTGAAATGTGATCTGTGGTAATACTGTCACCAAAGTTTAACAGACAATAGGCATTTTTGACGCCATGGGGGCCAGGTGGCATCATGGTCATATTCTTGAAATATGGAGGTTCATGAATATATGTAGATTTTGGGTCCCATGAATAAAGAGTAGTGGCTGGAACAGATAGCTGGTTCCACATCGGATTGCCTGCTGTAATAGCCTGATAAGTGCTTTTGAACATATCAGGTAATACACTTGATTGAACAACCTGAAAAATAAAATATCCCATCAAAAGGTTATAAGTATATTGAGGAGACAGAACATTGATCTTCTGTATACATTGGTCCAACACTATGTCACTATTTGTTCTACCACACTGGGATCTTCTGCCATTCGTCTTCAAAGCAAAAAGTGGATATTCAATGGATTACTTAGGAAGATTATACTTGACAGAATATATTACTTGGAAATTAACAAAAAAATTAAAAGGTTTTCACAGCACCAAAAACACCAAATGAAAATAAATTTGTAAAGAATGTGAGATGATAGCTGGTATATTCATTTCTGGGTCACAGAATGTACCTCTGCAATTTCTTCAGTTGATGGCCATATATCCTTGAAGAAAACACTCTTCCCATCCCTTCCTATACCAATTGGTTCGTTTTCAAAATCAATGTCAACCTGGAACAGACAAAAGAGCATAACTTTAGCATTAACTAGAAGCTATCGTCACACTTAACACTGGTAAATTAAACATGATATTGTCAAGAAATTTTGATTTGAATTGCAGTTATAATCAAGAAAAAAAATTCAATGGGCATTTTCTATAAAAAGCTAAATGTTCCAATGAAATGTCCAACAAGTCTAGGTGATCATATTTATAGCCTATGGCCAGATACAACAGGAGCTGTTTTCATTAGTGTGCATCTGACTCTTAAATATGAAGATATATTTATCACTATTTTCTGCATGCGACAGCACAATCTGCACATCCATACAAAAAGATTCATTCTATGTAACCTAAGTGAGTTGAAGCAAATAAGGAGTAGGAAGACCCATTTGTGAATTTATCTTCCATAAAACTATATAGGCATCGGTATGAAAATTCTTCCTAAACATAACTGATAAAATCTGCAAAAGGTGGGCCCTCAAGAGGAAGAAATGAAAATGCAGAAGGCCACTGCAATAGAGCAGCAAGGCGAGGGGCCAAGAATGGTAATACATTTTGGATACAATCCAAAACAAAATTTAAATAACATATATGATAACATAATATTAGCCAATGACTGAAGTTAATTACATATCTAATCTGCAAAAACAGCCTGAATTTGCAATTATCTAAATCACCAAAAGCTAGAATTGTGACACAGTTTAAAGGTTAAATTTTTTTTTTTGCAACAATTCAAATGGAATAACAAGGAATCAAGTCATCAACACCGTGAGGATACTCATGATCAAATTATCAATAAACAGGAGACATTAGTGGCTGTAAATGAGATGGGCTAGATTTTCTGAAACAGTCCTTTTTACTTTTCAAGTTAACCAGACCTCAACCTAATATTTATGGGCTAGGTTTCCAGGTGAAAACATTGACAGCCCTGCCCATCCCATTAACATTAATCATACACATTTTTTTTAAAAAAACTTAGCTACATCCTACTCTATGCTTCCTCCAACTAATTCAATCGGTACTTGGTACGTCATGATCTCTAGAAGTTCTTAGCTTATGCTATAATTCTAAAAATTAGCATGCATTATATTGTGGCAAAGCTTTTCAGTGACATAGATGAAAATTAGACGATATTAAGAATATCAACTTACAGTGCCTGCTAGAGCATATGCTACCACAAGTGGAGGTGAAGCAAGGTAATTAGCCCTAGTCAAGGGATGCACTCTGCCCTCAAAGTTCCGGTTTCCAGAAAGCACAGCAGCAGCAACAATGTCTACGTTAAATAACCAATATCAGTTCATAAGAAAACACACAGGGAAAACTAAATGGCTAAGAAAAAGCTCATTGCAGCAAGAATGAAATATAAGAATGCTACCATTTTCTGAAATTGCAGCTGCAACAGATTCATCAAGATCTCCAGAGTTCCCAATACATGTAGTGCAACCATATCCAACGATATTAAAACCTTGCTGATTCAAGTAGTTCTGAAGGCCACTGCAATTAAGAATGTCATCAATCATTAGAATCTAGCAATCCCAAAACTCGTAATTTTCACAGAGCATCATTCAATTTCACAACAAAAACTAGCATTACTGTGAATCTTTTGGTGGTATTGGTTGCGGAACTTGGGACAAACTAGCAATCCCACCTCTCCAACCAAACACTACATTTGGAAGAAATCTCTTTTTACAAAATTATATTAATTAAATAATCATAATTATTTATTAATATTAAAATTGTATTTACTATTAATAAATACCTTGTGTTAGAATTGAGAAATTCTATGGGTTGAATTTTTAGTATTCTATTATTATCACCCGTGTTTACCATTTAGGCAGAATACCATCCTCTATTGTCACTAAGAGATAGAAAGAAACCTTATAAACGGAAGAAGAGGGAGAAAGTGAGGGAAGAAAACGATGTAGAAACAACTTGATTATTAATAACAAACTATAATGTATTTATTTCAATCAATGTTAGTTAAATCAAAACTTAATCAACTTGGGATAAGAGTTTCCCCAGCCAAATTCAAACTTCAAAACTCCTAAACCAATTTATTCCAATATATTTACCCTTACTTTTTGTTCTTGCTTGCATGTTCAAGAGATAGTTATTGCTTCAAAAATAAATTAAAAGAACAAGATGTATTCTAGCATAGTCTATAAAGGTCATATACATGGAACTATGATTTTAAATTTTGATGGAAGAAAAAACTAGGCCATTTTGACCATAGACTTAACTTTGGTGTTAAAAATAAAAAATAAAAAGAATAAATAAATAAACTAATAATATATGGTCTTCGTGTTTGCACTTCTTTAATGTTGGATACACACCACTTCAATGCAACAAGAAAAGATTATATAATTTTTTAAAGTGGAATTTGCCATAATCAGACTCATCCACATTCCAATAATTGAAATGAATAATTGACATGATTTAGATTAATTTTGTGAATCAAGCTTTATTTGGATAATCTCGTGATGATTTCAAACCAATAAAATAAAATCCACAGTTAAGTTGAGCTTATTTACATTCAATTCACCTTGCATATGCTACTTTATAATAAATTGTGATGTAATGATTCTATTTGGCCTATAATGCCACAATTTTAGTAATCAATACATAATTAATGTAAAATTACCGAAGTAGTTTTGATGGAAATAGGTTTATGGTGATTTCAGCCAATTGAATGGATTCTAAATTAAATTGACTCAATTTACTCTCAATTGATTAGTATCATTATTTAAACCAATGAGGCATAAGCGCACTGAGTCCTGGTCCTCCCAAGGGCCTAGAGGTGACAAGTCAAGTGATCATGTGAGAAATTTGTCCATTTTTATATACTTCTTAAGGTTTATGAAGCAGTCATTTATGCACATATTGCAACCAAATGTTACTAAATATTTCTGGATATGAATTTGAACTATGAACTATACAAAATTTGTTATTCTGTTGGAAAAATGCAGCAATAAATTATGTCTATGGCATCATCTTAGGTTTCAACATGGTTGAAATAAAATTTAACTTATATACACTAACACCAATTTATGACTAAAAACATATGAAAGCATTTATATCCTCCAGATACCAGATTCTCTATGAAATTACTATGCAGATTTGAGTCTTCAAGCATGGCCTTCTTCAATTATCTTATCACATGCAAGTTGAAAATCACAAAACCTAAATACTTTACCTCTTAAGAAGATATTTGGTAACAACTCCAGATCCAGGGGCAAGACTTGTTTTAACCCATGGTTTAACCTGATCATTAGCCAAAGAATGGTTGAGAAACACATTTCAAATAAAACAACACCTGAATTTTACACATGGAGAATCGAATTTAAACCATACAAGAGAATTCAAACAACAAAGGCTAACCTCAAGACCTAACTCACAAGCCTTCTTCGCTACAAGACCAGCACCAAGCATGACACTAGGATTTGAAGTATTGGTGCAGCTTGTTATGGCAGCTATCACAACACTACCATGCTTGAGCTCTGCAGGCTGCCCATGAAAATCAAACTTAACCACTTTTTCTTGTGATTCCTTTGGCACTGCAAACCCCTGAAATATCATATTCAATCAGTTAGCAATTATTACATATAAAACAATTGTATAATGATCAAATTACAGAAACCTAAAAAGAGCACATCCATAAGTCCAACAATTACTGAAATTTAAACAATTTGATCAAAATTTGATTGTTGTACCCATGTGAAACTAAGACAAACTTGCATACATGAGGAATATAGGAATTATGGTTAAAGCATTTCCTTGAAATTAGAAGGAATTTGTGGTAGAATAAAATGGACCAGCTAAAGAATGCCAATTGAATAAAGATAATAGGATCAGTCCCCAGCCAAAGTAATGTTGCATTAATCAGCTGTAAGAGTTCATGAAACAATCTGTTCCTGTCTGGAAAGTTCTAAAACATATCTACAACTGATTTCTTAATGCACCTTGAATCCAACTTTACTGTCCAAACAAGAATGCCAATCTTTCTTCATTTCCTTCAGCGGTACTCGGTCATGAGGTCTGTGAAACAACTGATGAAACATTAGACAATTGAAGTGAAAAACAAAGAAGGAGAAAAAGAAAATTTGCTGAGGTACAAATAGCAAAGGCCTAGGTGAGGTGTTGGAGATGGGTTGATAGGATTTGAGCAGATCTTCTTTACCTTTTTGGGCCTGAAACACAAGGCACAACATCTGCAAGGTCTAACTCTAGGTATGATGAATAAATCGCTTCTTTTTGGGGCTGGAATTAAACAAGAAAAGAGGCATGTTATGCAACTTCTTATCCAATATACTTGTCTCAATAGAAAAACAATATCATGCTCACCTCATTGTAATCAATAAACAGCTTGTTAGCTCGCAGATATGACTCTATCATTGATACCTATCCAACAAATGAAACAGTCAATCAACAAACACGGTGAACTCAGCAGAAAATGCAATTACAGAGGAAGCACAAAGTTGTTCCATTGCAAAAAAAGAATTGATGTGTAAACAAATGTCACTTTGAAAGCAATGCCTACTTACTGTTTCATCACTTCGTCCTGTTAGTTTGAGATATTGTAAGGTGACATGATCCACTGGAAAGAAGCCCATTGTTGCTCCATACTCAGGTGACATATTAGCAATTGTTGCCCTGTCAGCCAATGATAATTTACCCATGCCCTCACCTGGGTAAAGTGAAAGAATGTAATAACTGCAAGTAGAAAAAGGGTTGACCCTAGTTCCATTAACTAAGAAAGCAATGAAATAAAATTACCATAAAACTCGACAAACTTCCCAACAACACCATGCTTCCTTAACATTTGAGTCACAGTTAAAACTAAATCAGTGGCTGTCACACCATTACGCAGCTTTCCAGACAATTTGAAACCAACAACACCAGGCAAGACCATGCTCATAGGCTGACAAGTACAAACAATAAGGCAATCTTGAGCTTGCACAAAAGAATGAGAATAATCATATAATAAACTCAACAAATAGTATAGGATGAAACCGGCATAGCATAAGAACTTGCTAGAATCTACAGAAATGCTTCATACTACCTGGCCGAGCATTGTAGCTTCTGCTTCAATCCCTCCAACACCCCATCCAGCAACTCCTAAACCATCAATCATGGTCGTGTGCGAATCAGTTCCAACCACACTATCAGGATACAGTATGCCATCAGTGTTGAATACAACTCGACCAAGGTACTCAAGATTAACCTGGAATTTGACCATAGCACTCCCAAATGAATTTACATGCAAATGTAAGTTGTATTACAAACAGAATCCCAAAGGTATACACCAACTAAAAAGGAGGGGAAAGCCTTCAAATGGTTTGCATACTACCTGGTGAACAATACCAGAACCTGGAGGAACAACAAGCATATTACGAAAAGCAGTAGATCCCCATTTAAGAAAACTGAATCTCTCTTTATTCCTTTGAAATTCAAGTTCCATGTTAGTTTGCACTGCATTTTCTGATCTTGCTAAATCTACCTGCACTGAGTGATCAATAACAAGATCTACTGGAACCTGCATGAAATCACAAGATAGAGAATGAAAAAACTATAACTAGAATTTCCTTAACAATTTTGAACTCACTTCTTGTGCCATTTTAGAGAGCTATGGTAACCAGTATCAACTCCCAATGACAAAACAAAGAAATGCATATCCGAAACTCTAATGAACTACTGTAGCATGAAACATGGAGGCGTGGCAGCGTTAGACATTAAAAGATACTCCAGATTTCTGAGCTTTTCACCATACAACTCTTCAATTGTTTTTCTAAAACCTTGAAAAGCACCAACAACTAAACCACCAGAGCTAACTTCTGAAGCAATCAGGGAATTCATATACATTAATGGATTAGACTTAGTAGAATAAAAAAATAGGTACATACCAATGGATTGATCTTGTTAGAATCACTTCCTAACTTGTTCATGGCATCACGCATACATGCAAGGTCAACAACAGCTGGTACACCCGTGAAGTCCTAGCAAAAGAGTAAAAATTAACATAGGAAGGATAATTAAAAACCTTGGGAAAAAAGGAAAAGTATATATTGGAGGCCCACAAGCATACCTGAAGAAGAACACGAGCAGGTTTGAAGGGGATCTCAACTAATTTAGGTGCAGAATTCTCCCAATCAATGATCTTCTCAATATCCTCCTTAGCAACTTGAAAATTATCACAATTGCGAAATGGCCGACTCAAGTAAAATCCGGATAGAATATGGTAGCTTATCTGTGATGCAAGAAATGAAATATCAATATTATTCTATTAAAAATGTCCCTTTCACACAGTTTAAAGAAGCAAGATGTATATCCAATTAACACACTTCACAGTCTAAATGTAATATTTCTAAGTCTCATAAACAAGAAAAATGATACCTATCCTCGGGTCATTAAGTGCAGGTAAGCTGTAGTATTTCCCATACTCGCCACCACCAGGCTTTGGAAGGCTAGTCAAAATATCCTTAAAAGGATTCTCAGTAGCTGGATGAAACACAGTATCACAGTCAGTATAGTGTGGACATCAAGATTACATACACTTCAGCAGTCAAAGTCAAATCATGTTATGAACTACTCAAGTATAAAAATCACAAACATAGAGAAAGATAAGTGATTCCACTTTTTAAAAAAAATACAAAATAATAATAATTTTTCAGTTCTTTAATTCTTTCATATCACCACAGCAATAGGCAATCTAGCTTACAGAGAGGTCAGGAAGCACAGGTCATCCCTGATGACTATTGAACACTGAAAAGCAGTCAACAAATGTCCAATTGAACATTGAAAGTTCCATCATTTCAACGTGGCTTAACATCCTATCCTAAAGGATCAAAACCAAAACAAGGAGAGATCCTTGTGCCACTCGGATTGGATACAGGCTCCAAAGTTCTCGGATGAAGCTAGGATCACATTTAATTAGCAATAAATCAAAAAAGCGGCATCCCGGTCTGGTCTTGTCTCTGTTTCTAGAAAGTATCGACAAGGATTTGAAATCGAAACCCTATATACCCCAGTAGCACAAAAAAAAGGCACAAAAACTAAGAATCAAAAAAGCAAAAGCGAATGATTCTGAATGGAAAGGAAAATAAAATAAAATAAGAGAAGAGAATCCAAACCGATCGTGGCCATTCTCCTCTCAAACCGCTGGATCGCAGCGGCGGAGCTCCTGATACCGGCCCGAAGACTGATCGGAGACCTGGGATCACAAGCGACACGCCAAGAGGATGGCGATCGGAGGCGAGACGACGAGAAGAAGCTAGAAGATCTGGAAAAGCTGAGGGAGCGAGGAACAGGAGCTAGGGTTCGGGAGAGTGGGGAGGAGAAGCGAAGACCAGAGCGAAGGAGAGAGGAAGAGGACGCGAGGGCTTTATACATGGCTCGGAGATGGCATCGAAGGGCTCAAGCCGGAAGGTTATCTGGTGATGAGGATGACGCGCAGCGGCGGGCCCACTTCTAGAAGCAGTTGGGTTATAGGATGAGATGATGATGTGAAGAGTATTGGGGGCCGGCAGCCTGACCGTAGTTTCGGCTTGAGTGACGTGACGTCTTCGGACTCTTAGCTTGCCCTGGATCAGTTTGTCGGAAGCCCAAAAGCAATTTTTTACAAATTAAACATTTATGAAACTGTAAAAAAAATAAAAAATAATTTTGTTGAGAAACCATCCGGTAATATATTGTATTATACCCACGTATCACTTAATTTAATTTGTATCATTTTAGTTACTAACTTCGATTTAGTTTTATTAAAAGAATATTGAGAGAATTTCAATATAATTCTCATTGGAATTTGCCTTGTGGATAAGTCTAAAATCAGGTAGGGAGAAAGAAAATAAAATAATAAAATAATATTATATATATACTATTTTAAAATTTAAAAATGGGCATCCTTCATTTTATTAAAACATTTAAAATATAATTTTTAAGAAATTTTAATATTATATATTTATATATCAAGATAGTCAAATCCGATCCGGGACATTAACTCGGCCAAGCCTAGGGATCAGAGGTCAAGGGTTCAACCATGGTTCAATAAGAGTTGAACCGGTGTCGATATTAAAATATTAAAAAATAATTTATAACAATTAATAATGATAAAATATGATATAAAACAAAATTATAATAAATAAGATAAACTAAAATTGATATTTATATTTAGTCCATGCTTAAACCAAACATATACTAAACATAACAAATTAGTCAAAAATATTAAAATACATCATTAACATATAGCCACAATTACTCAAGTATACAAATACAACTTTTTAGTAGCCCATCTCATTTTAGGCTTTATTGTTGGCTTATTTTTAAAAGATTGATTTCAAATATTCAAAGACTTTGAGATATTTAGTCCCATATTGTTTATGGATAAAATTTTCACTCTCTTTATATATTGTTTCATTCTACCAACCAATAGCCCTGGTTGGTGAAAAGACTCTCTCACGTGCGCGCACAGGGGTGCAAATGTCGGATTCAGTTTGACTTAGACATTCGAAACTTGTGTGCGAGGCCGTGATGCACACACGAATGTGCCTCTCAAACTGAGGCTCCCCTGCTCCTTGTTTTTTTTTATTAAAAAAATAAAACCTACCCATGTGGCCTGGTTCCCTCGACTAACCCTTCCGGGTTTGGGGTCATACCCGACCTAATAATTACATCACCGATTCCTGATTTTTCTGGATGAACCGGCAAGGCCAGGTCTGACAACATGTCCCTCACGTTGTTCAAGAATTTTTAAATGATATTATTTTAATATTATTAATTTTTTAAAATATGGTATTGATTTACTTATATTGATATATAAGGATCATAATTTGTTATATGTACATGTATAAAACTTCTATAAATTATATTAAACAATCATGAAAATATAGTTTTTCATTTATAAAACCCCAAGAATTACATTTTTTAAAAAAAAAAAATACCCAAAGAAGCTCTAAATTAGATAAATAAAATTCACAACCTCCATATATATATACTTGCAAACAAATTATATGCAGTATAATACATGTGAAACAAATAAAATTAAACATTATATGCCTGAAAAGTTTTCATAGTTTTTCATTCTTTAAACCTGAAAATTTATAAGATGTTAGCGCTTTTAAAAAAATTGGCATATGATAGAATATGAAATATATTAATTAAATAATCTTTGTATTGTTTTTAAAAAGGATATTAATTGGTTTGAGGGGTTAAAATAATAGAAATTTAGATTTTGTTTAATGTGAAATTTAAATTTTATTTTTTTTCACCTTTTGATAGATTTTATGAAGGGATGAAATATTCTTAATTTAAAGTAATATTTTTATGTTTAAAAAATAAATATTTCAAACATTCCTTTTTTCCATAGCCAAAAATTCTTTCATGGTTAGAAGCATTATGGAGAAAAAATTATACATTTTAAAAGATATATGTAGTAGACTAGTTATTTTTTATTTAGAGGAAATGCTTTATTGGTATTAGTTGCAGACGCATCAAGATTTTAGATATTCATACCATTTACTTATGTCTTAAATGATACATCCAGTAAGTCATGAATTTAAATGATAAATTTAGATAAAGGGATATTGAAGTACCTGGTAAACAAAGTTGCAAAAAGAAGCAGTTGAAAGTAAATTTGGAATAGGTTTGAATTGATTATATTTAATAAGAATGTGTAGTAGACCATAAATACACTCGCTATATGATTGTTTGAGTTAATCTTATCCCAAATATATAAGAGAATAGTTAAATTATAAAGCAGATTGAATAGATAGTATCTATATATTCTAAATCCCAAAGTAAAGTAATTAACCTGAGTTCGTTTTAAAGTGACACATAGATAACGCCCTTTTGTCTGTCATAGATGCGCTCATAGTATAACACTCAAAATCAAATCTACTATAAAGCTAACTCCATACTTACAATTATATAATCAATGATTTTACCATATTCTTATAATATTGACTAAAAGAAGAGCAAGAACATTTATCTTATATCATGTTTTTGTTGTCACCGGTTCAAGGCCACGGGGTGAGGTGTGGGCGTGCAGCTGTTGCTTGATTGGGCCATCGTGGCCGGGTGAGCCAATGTGTGACCGCACGCCAAGGAGGGCGAGAGTGGATTTCAGAGGTGCGAGGATCTGCGGCGCGCTACTGGGATTCTTATTGCTTGTTGCCAGCCAACGCACTCGCCGGGCTCACGGATCGGAATCGCCAGGTACGACACGCGCAAGGGACAAAGGGGCGGGCCTGGGGACTGTGTGCGCGAGGAGACCTCGGGCTCGTTGGGGCGACGCTGGCTTGGGCTGCGCCGGCTGAGGCCGAGTGGTGCTCACCGGAAGAGGAGGGAGGGGAGGAGGAAAGGATGGCCGCTAGGGCTTGGTGATCTTGGGGATCGAAAGAGAGAGGGATGAGAGAAATTAAATCCCCCCTCTCTCTCTCCTCTCATCCTTTATTTAATATCATTAAAATAATGTTTTAATTCCCTTTCCACTACGTAGTCACATGAGCCCCATAGCTTCATGGGTCCTTGAATTAACTTTTATCGGGGTCCATTATAATAATTCGTTGTCCTCTTGCCCTAACCCAGATTAGTGAATCTCGACCTTTAATTGATTGCTTTAGTCACGGGCTTACTGTGGCATCACAGGGTTGTCTCTGTCCCGACCGAATCCACTTTCCCCCGGGACTCGATCCTTTGTCTGGTTTCCCACTTAATTAATTTGGATTAATTCACTTAATTAATCTAGATTAATTATCATTTCAATTCCATCAATTACCCCTTCAATTTATCAGTTTAATTTTTTTGGAAAAAATACACATTTATTCCGGGGTTGGTTTTATAAGAACTTAGCAACCTAAATACTGCTTTATTGTGAAAAACTCTTTGATAAATGATTTAATTAAAACCAGTTTTATAAGGATATGAACATGTATTTTATGGACCCCAGGAGGAGATTGATATACAATTTAATAGTGAGATTGGGAAAATCTTTGTATTTGAAAGCAAACCAGAAATTTTGTTTTATTTACCGATTTTTAAAGTTTAAAGCTGATTTTTTCAAAAATAATTTATGGTGGTTTTGGCCCGCTCACCCCACAACACATGGCGGTCGGGTTGGCATTTTTATGGGCCACCACCCTATCAAATAGTGGGTTTGGGCAGGCATCAAGGGGCCATCTTGCCCCTCAGGCCTGTCTTGACAGGTCTACTTTCATTTGTTTCTTTTAAAAAAGTAAATACAAAACGGCCAAGCCTCCTAATGAATGTCTTTATAAAGTTTTTAGCATGGGGACCACATTCACTTCCCGCCGATGTGGAGCTAAAATTCATACTTTTATGGTTTGAAAATCACTTTCATTTTTTTTTTTAAATACCCAGCCCCTCTAATTTTCCAATAAACTCTCTCATCTTTCTCTCTGATCTTTATCTTTCTATATATATAGATATACTTAAAAGTTAAATTTATTATTTTTGTTAAGATCTGAGTTAATTTTGATCGTAGAGATATACACATACAAATCCAAGGATTTTCTGGATATATAATATATTTTATGTATTTAATTCAAAATTTAGTTTATTATTACTATATTTTATATTTTTATTTATTAAATCCGGTTCGACTTGCTCAATCTTGCTCAACCCCGGTTGGACCTCTCGACCCTTAAACCTTGACTCCCCGGTTCAATAGTCTGGTTCGGTTCTAACTAACTTGCATCCTTATTTAGGGATGGGAAATCAAACAAAAAAAAAGGTATTTATATGTAGCATGTAAGTTTAGTAAAGCACAAGCACTTACAAAGCTAGCGTTTTTGCCCGGACAAAAGGCTGTTTTTTCAAAATATTCTTTTAACACCGGGTTGTGTTTTGTCTAGGCAAACCCATGGGCCCATTTAACCGGGCAAGTGCCCGGGCAAAGGTTGCCCGTGCGGACAAGAGATGGACCCATCAAATTTTTTTTTTTTTAAAGAACCATAGTTTTATTAAAAAAAATTAACAAATCATTATGGATTAGTAAAAAAAAACCCTTATCTTGTTTGTTATTTGGTTTTTCATTTAATCCCTTGTCCTATTCAAATATTATTTCATAATATTTTTTTTTAATTTTATAAAATTAAGATCATTTAATATTAAATAAGATGAATTTATTTATCTTTTAAATATTTTTTAGAAGTTAATTACTCAAAAATTTATATTTGTAGCAAGTTTTATGATAAAAAACTAATAATATTTAACACCTAGTTTTTAAAATTTTAATTTCTAATCCTAAATTTATTAATTAGTTTATTTGTTTTATATGAATAATTGTGTAGATAATTGAATATTATAAATCAATTTTTAACTAACCCAAATTGTACATTGGAAAGTAACAACTTTTGGGGGAAGTTCAAAATAATTCCACACAAATTCAAAAGGATCCAAGGTGATGATTTGTATGAAAACAAGGGATAATCATAATTTGATTATGATTTGATTTATAAATTTGAATTTGATCAAGTAACTATTGATAATTATAAATTTTTTATTATTTGTCTCTATTTTGAATATGGATTCTAGTGAGACTAGGACACTATTTATTAATATAAGGAGAGATGTGATGGAAGAATAAAGAATAAATTGTGACAAATTGAGTGATCTATTGGGGGTTCTTTTCTTTCTAGATCAAAGGATTTCAAGAGAGGAAGTGATTCCAAGCAAGTATTTTTTTAGTTTGTTCATCCAAGTAATATATATGATATATTGTCATTAATAATTAGATGTTTTGGGACATATAGAGTAGGTTAAGAAAGTTTTTGAAACTTAACCCTAATGTTCTGCTCCTTTATTTTCTTGTGCATGTTAGTTACTGTGTTTTAACCCACTACTTCCAACACCCTATTGGTAAACCCTATAATTTTTTTCTATTTCTTTTTAAGAATCTTTTCTTGTCATGTAATCTGCAAAAATATAATGATTTAAGTTCTATCGAAAGACAATTAGAAAATAAAGATACATTTAAAAAATCAATCGTTTTGAGTATAAAACCCAATTTTATTAACTGGAGTAATCATGGGGCAAAATTAAGAATAAATATTATTTTACATGAAAAATCTGTTAGATACTATACAGAGTTATTAACTTTACATGCATTTTAATTACAATTTTCATTGGGCATAACAAACATTTCTATTGTTATTTTCTAGGCAAAGTCTTTCTAGGTAGGGAAAATCTTTCTCTGTAAAGCACCAAACAACTCCTATGTTGATAATTCCGGTTAATGATTGAGTGTATAATTGAAAATCTAAATTTTATTTCTAACCACATAATTTAGTAATATATGATAAATATCTTCATATTTAATTAATGTACTTCTTTAAAATTGTAATTAATATATTTTATTATCATATTTTTATAATTCTTTTTGAAATAAGATTTATATTAACTTCAAACCGTTGGATACTTTTAAGAACAGTATGATATATTGGCTACGAGCACCACCAAAAGAATATCATTTTAGAGATAATATTGTTTACAATTAAAGTTAAACGTACTGTCATGTCTTTCTACGTGCGAGGTCATGGGACTCATTCAATACTTGTTGGCATAAATAACCATAATTATCATATTCTCACGGGGTTACAGAGAATACCAGGTTAGTGAGAAAAATTATAATCCCATGGTCTCAGTTCCATGGGATCATCCATGGAATCGAGACGTGGCATCATCACAACCTCAAAAGATAACTCGGGATGTGTGTGTGGCACACATCTCGGGGCACCCATAAAGCAAGTCTCGGGATGTGTAATGTGCACACATCCCGAACCACCCTTTGCGGCTATGATGATGTCACGTCTCGATTCCATGGGAAATAGAGAATACCACGTGTGGGGCTTGGCAAGAAAGATGCATGCAGTTGATTAGTTGGATCTGATTTTTCTAGCAATTTATTAGGAAATATATTAAAAATATTTTAAATATAAAAAATAAAATTGGTCTTTTCTGATATTATTTCCAAAACAATATATATATATATATATATATATATATATATATATATATATATATATATATATATATGTGTGTGTGTGTGTGTGTGTGTGTATAAAAAATTACCAACTTTTGCAGGGTTGTAGAAGCAAAAACCTCAAATTAATTAAAACTATAAATCGATCGAAACTATTGATTAGGGATTTTGATCGATCACTTCCCAAACATCAACAAAGAGTGATGGAGCAATCAACAATGGACACAGAGAAGAAGATGGTGACTCTGGTGAGCTCGAACGGGGTGGAGTTCGTGGTAGAGAAGAGGGTTGCAGAGCAATCTCTGTTTATCAAGAACGCCCTCAACGAAGGCGTCGTCGAAGAGAAAGTTATCCCCATCCCTATGGTCACCGGCAACACCCTCTCCTCTGTCCTCGAATACTGCGAAAAGCACGCCACCATCACCGAGTTTCAGGAAAATGAGATCGAGGAGTGGGATAAGGAGTACATCGAGAAAGCGGATCTCAATCTCCTTTATCGTCTCCTGCAGGCGTCTACCACCATGTCAATCATGGGACTGATGAAGCTCGGAGTTGCAAGAGTGGCTTCTCTTATTCGTGGAAGGACTGTTGAAGAGATACGGGAGTTGTTCATATGGTTCTACAAGGTGACTGAAACCGGGAAGAAGGTGCATTAATTTTGGAGGACACCAAGGATCCTCAGCTATAAGGAGAATAGCTTCAGAAAGAAAGAGTTCCTTGGTCTTCTAATGAAATTGCTCGATGGAAAAGAGGTATTCCAATTGTTGATGGTTTGTCAGCGTTTCATTTAAGTTTTAGAACTTCCCGTTTAATATAATGTGTTTTGGTTTATTATAACGACTTTCCTTTTAAGTTTAGGTATTTTCGCTTAGTATAAGGAATTCGTGTTTAATATTATTACATTGTGTTTTCGTGTGTTTCCTTTGAGGATTCACAGTTTTTCAAGCTCACCATGTCACACGAGAGGAAAAAGTCATTGTAGGCGCCATGTGGAGGGACACTGTAGCAAAAAGGGGTGAGGAACACTCCTAGTCTAGAAGCGCCCCGTGTGCCACCGTACCAGATTCTTCCATGGGCAGTCCTCCAAGGAGGCTAATGGATGGCGAAATTTCCCGCCTTCAGGACACATATGAGGTGTTGGCAAGAAATGTTGGCCTCATCATTTCCCGACTGGACGTAATGGAGGGAAAGAGGCAGGGCCTTGGTGCATCGTATCTGCCGCATTACAAGGCCTAAAAATGATAAGCAGATAACAATAATAATCAAACGTTCATTAATAATAAAGAACAATATCAGAGTTATACAACGGAATTAAAAAAATCATGAAGGGTTCCAGGTACCCTACAAAGCTCTATACAAAGTCAGGCCCTATAAGGGTCCTACAAGTGAAAATCTCACACACAACCTGAGGTCCTCAGACCTCTCCATCCTATCCCAGTCCCATGCGTAGCTCCAAACCCTGAGTCACCTGTTCCTCTTAACCTGGAAGAGAAAAAAAAAGTGAACTGAGCTTTCGAAAGGTAAGATCAGTAAGTACCCTGCAGAGGAATCACGATAAGCACAGTCCAAATAGTCAAGATAGACACATCATGACAATCAATCGACACAATGAGTCAATCAAACGGGGCCCCCTAAGCCCGACCAATCACACCTCCACGGTCAGCACAAGTGCCGTGTGCCTCAATGGTCAAGTGCCTGACGACAGGTGGCTATGCTCCCCGAAAGTACGCATACCGATCCCCCGAGACATATCAACCCAACCTAAACACAAGCACCATGAGTCGCACGTAAAGAATGTCCCCGATCCACGGTGGTACGCCGATGAGCATCCAAAAGCAAGCTTATACAACAACCAATCAACCGATGTGTAAGCATCAAACAAAACATGTATACCGGGAATCAAAAACAGATATCCAAATCATAACCACAAGCACAATCATGATAACAATCAAGAATATACCAAACCAGGTAATAAGAATGCCAAAGAAACCCATCTCTGGGTGGGAGCTAGGCAAAGACACTTACCTCTAAACGCAATCCAACTGCACGCTTTGAATCAGTCCCCGCCGGCGTCATGGCGCTCTCGGCGACATCCGTAAACACACACGGTCGACACTCAACACACACTCGAGTGCTTTAGAAATTATTACTGTCTATAACAAGCATGCAACTTAATGGGCCTGGCCCACTAAACAAAACCAATCTCTTTTATCATTATCTACTCGGTTTAACTAAACCCAGCTTACTTAAATAACACCACATATTTAATACAATCAAATCACTGATCCCCGAAATTCAATCATCTAATAAGTTGATCCAAGCAACCAAACATTACACAACCTGTACTTCCACAGACTTTTGGCTCCCTCCTATAAATAATTTTAGCTATGATATCATCACATACCAAAGATTAATCGTAATTCATAACCAAAAGCCTTTTTAAAGAAAAATAACCACCCATTACTAATTAGAACTCAAATAGAAACAAACCATCACTTCGATTTTCAGAGAACACCCCAACTATTTCTAATCATTTTCTCGTGCATACCAAGCCTTCTCTCTCTCTCTCTCTCTCTCCAAATCAATTACACAAATTCACGGAGCCCGACCTCTAGAGCCACCGGATCAAACTTACCCACAGTACAGCCCTTGTGATAAATCTTGAAACACCATGCTTCTGAAAATCAGAGCCAAGTCATCTCTATTCATCTATTTAAATCTAGTAGAGAGCTCTTCACACATAAATACTGAAAATCTACTCCTTCTCGTGCTATCACTCATGCATTTAATAATAAGCATAACTCAAACTATGTATAACTTTCCCATCTCTTTACTAGAAAATAAAACCACAGGACTTTCAATCTACCCACTAAATCCAAGCATCTCCTCAAAGACTCATCGCAAGTTCCATCCAGAAACAAGTTTTACCTCAACTGAACCTCACCAAGAACACCATCATCATGCATACCATCTGACATATTGGGTTCATCACCCTCACAACTATCTTACATGCACGCATGGTTGGAAACTAAACACTAGGGGCAAGGGCTTACCGGGAAGGTCAGTTTCGTGGTGTTCCACCGGTGGTCGGAGACACAAGGATGGAGGAACGCGCTCCCTCTCTGCGGCGGCGATGGGTTCCTCAACTTTCAATGGCGGCTAGGTTTCAAAGGGATCGGTTCCCTTTATATACAGGCTATGGAGGATCCCCACACGATCAGCGCGAGATACGGAATCGAATCCATACCTTATCTGGCCGTTATGGACACGGAGGAGGTCTCCGTGAGGCAGCGCACTTGCTGGTGAGGACAAAAGCGACTCACAACCGTCCGTTGCTTCGAGGTAGCGCCATCATCCCAAATGAATGATCAGGAGTGCATCTCCATGCGGTGTTTCTCCAGATTAAACCTCAGCCGTTGGATGGTTTCAATTTAAATCCTTTCATCCAATCCAAGCCGTTTAAGTCAACAGAATTCCTTTACGTGCATGGCCACGTGTTTTGATCCAAAAAAACAAAAATCTCCAAAGTCCATCAATGGCAGCTACTCATTGTCACCCTTTCTTTCATCCCAAGAAGAGATCCCAAGGTCCATTAATGGCCGCCACTTGACTTATTTGAATATAAAACTTAATTTAATATATATATATATATTAATCTATGTTATGCATTTTATTAAATCTAAAACCTTATCTTTAACTTTCAAAACCATGAAAGATTCTTCAAATCGTTATTATTATTATATTATTATTATATATTTCTTTCTTTTGATTTAAAACTTTAATCATATCAATATAATATAATGTAATATATATATATATATATATATATATATATATATAATATCCATCAAATCAAGTCCTTTCGTTCATGTTTGCACATAAATCCCTATTTTGACACTTTTACATGCAAGTCCTTATTTGAGAGAGAGGCATATTTCATTCAAGTCCTCGAACTTTCTAGAATTACAGATAGGTCCCCAACATTCACAAAAATTACCAACCACCCTCACTATTTAATTCACTAGAGAGGGGGAAAATTTCCTTCCAGTCCCCAGACTTTTTCCTAAATTACTCATTAGTCCTCAAAAGCCTTAATTAACCCTAATTATAGTTTAAGTCCATACAATTCCCACTTTTCCAATTAAACCAAGCTTGGAAATCTCTTTCTCTTTAATTAACAAGTTAATTAAAGAATAATTAGATTTTTTTTTAATCCCAAAAAAAACTACAAAAACACTGGTCTTTACACAACACGTGACGGGTCGGGTCCAATTACTTAAAAGTTAAATTTATTATTTTTGTTAAGATATGAGTTAATTTTGATCGTAGAGATATACACATACAAATCCAAGGATTTCAGGATATACAATATATTTTGTGTATTTAATTCAAAATTTAGCTTATTATTGCTCTATTTTATATTTTTATTTATTAAATTCGGTTCCACCGGTTCAACCCTGGTTGGACCTCTCGTCCCTTAAACCTTGACTCCCCGATTCAATAGTCTGGTCCGATTCTGACTAACTTGCATCCTTATTTAGGGATGGGAAACAAAACAAACAAAAAAAACATTAGGTGGACCCATCATTTTTTTTTAAAGAGAACCACAGTTTTATTAAAAAAACATTAACAAATCATTATGGATTAGTAAAAAAAAACCCCTTATCTTGTTTGTTATTTGGTTTTTCATTTAACCCCTTGTCCTATTCAAATATTATGAAATAATATTTTTATTTAATTTTATAAAATTAAGATCATTTAATATTAAATAAGATGAATTTTTTTATCTTTTAAATATTTTTTAGAAGTAAATTACTCAAAAATTTATATTTGTAGCAAGTTTTATGATAAAAAAAGCTAATAATATTTAGCACCTATTTTTTAAAATTTTAGTTTCTAATCCTAAATTTATTAATTAGTTTATTTGTTTTAAATGGATAATTTTGTAGATAATTGAATATTATAAATCAATTTCTAACTAACCCAAGTCGTATGTGGGAAAGTAACAACTTTTGGGGGAAGGTTCAAAACAATTTCACACAAATACAAAAGGATCCAAGGTGATGATTTGTATGAAAAAAGGGGATAATCATAATTTGATTATGATTAGATATATACAAATTTGAATTTGATCAAGATTCTATCAATAATTATAAAAATTTTATTATTTGTAATATGGATTCGAAAGTAGTGGATTTGGTAATAATTCTCTATCTATATAAAGAGAGATATGATGAGAGAATTGGAGAAGCAATTATGATTGGGGGTTCTTTTACTGTATGTTCAAAGAATTTCAAGAGAGGGAGCGATTCCAAGTAAGTATTTTTAGTTAATAATTAGATGTTTTGGGACATATACAGTAGGTTAAGAAAGTTTTTGAAACTTAACCCTAATGTTCTGCTCCTTTATTTCATTGAGCATGTTAGTTACTGTGTTTTAATCCACTACTTCCAATACCCCATTGGTAAGCCCTATAATTTTTTGTATTTCTTTTTAAGAATCTTTTCTTGTTATGTGATTTGCAAAAATATAATGATTTAAATTCTTTCGAAAGACAATTTGAAAATAAAGATACATTTAAAAAATCAATCGTTTTGAGTTATATAAAACCCAATTTTATTAACTAGAGTAATCATGGGGCAAAATTAAGAATAAATATTATTTTACATGAAAAATTTGTTGATACCATACAGAGTAATATTTAACTTTGCATGTATTTTAATTATAATTTTTATTGGACATAACAAACATTTATTGTTATTTTCCAGACAAAGTCTTTCTAGGTAGGGAAAATCTTTCCCTGCAAAGCACCAAACAACTCATATGTTGATAATTCCTGTTGATGATTGAGTGTATAATTGAAAATCTAAACTTTATTTCTAACCACATAATTTAGTGATATATGATAAATATCTTCATATTTAATTAATAATTAAATGTACTTCTTTAAAATTGAAATTAATATATTTTATTATCATATTTTTATAATTCTTTTTAAAATAAGATTTATATTAACTTCAAACTGTTGGATCACTTTTAAGAACAATATGAGATATTGGCTACGAGCACCACCAAAAGAATATCATTTTAGGGATAATATTGTTTACAATTAGAATTAATCGTATTGTCATGTCGACTCATTCAATACTTGTTGGCATAAATAACAATCATTATCAAATTCTCACCCCAGGGTGTTATAGAGAATACCAGGTGTGAGGTTTGGCGAGAAAGATGCATGCAGTTGACTAGTTTGATCTGATTTTTCTAGCAATTTATTAGGAAATATATTAAAAATATTTTAAATATAAAAAATAAAATTGGTCTTTTCTGATATAATTTTCAAAACCCCGTTTTTTTTACATATATATGTGTCTCAAAAATACCAACTTTTGCAGGGTTGTAGAAGCAAAAACCTCAAATTAAAACTATAAATAGATCGAAACCCTAAATCGATCGGTATCCCTTCCCAAACAAAGAAGAATGGTCGGATTGAAGAAGAAGATGGTGACTCGTGAGCTCGAACGGGGTGGAGTTCGTGGTCGAGAAGAGGGTTGCAGAGCAATCTCTGTTTATCAAGAACGCCCTCAACGAAGGCGCCGTTGAAGAGAAAGTTATCCCCATCCCTATGGTCACCGGCAACACCCTCTCCTCCGTCCTTGAGTACTGCGAAAAGCACGCCTCCGTCACCGAGTTTCAGGAAAATGAGATCGAGGAGTGGGATAAGGAGTACATCGAGAAAGCGGATCTCAATCTTCTTTATCGTCTCCTGCAGGCGTCTACCACCATGTCAATCATGGGACTGATGAATCTCGGAGTTGCAAGAGTGGCTTCTCTGATTCGTGGGAAGACTCCTCAAGAGATACGCGAGTTGTTCAAGATCAAGAATGACTTCACCCCGGAGGAAGAGGAGGAGATCAGAAGGGAGATGGCGTGGGAGCTTTAATTTGTTTATTTCTTTATTTTTTCTTTTCTTTTTTTCATTAGTTCAGTTTAATAAATTATAAATACAATAGTAGTAGAAGTTATTTTAACATTATATGAGTTATATGCCGTATACTTAAAGAGGATTTTATGAATGCAAGTTTCTTAAAATTAAGATGTTTATTTTGGAAGTATCTTTTATCTTAAATAATAATATTTTTTAAAAATTCTATTGAATTCAATATTTGATTTTTATTTTAAATATTATATTGCATTCATTCAATTTGTTTATATTTTTAGAAATTTTTTTAATTAAAAGAATAAATCATATTTTATTAGATTTTGTATGATATTATGTTTTTTTTTATAATTTTCCATGTAAGTTTTTTCTTTGATAAAAATGAATAAATCATATTTTTAATAAAAGTTAATTTTTTTAATCCATCTAAATAATGTTATTTTTTTGATTCAGCATCTTATTATTTTAATTAAAAAAATAATAATTTTTTAAATCTCAAAATAGCACCTTCGTCCTCATCAACCGTGAGATATGGCGGTGAGATTAATATATTCACCAGATAGTAACTTGATACATATTTGTTAAAAGTGCAAAGAGTGAGTTCAATGTTTCCTTTTTATCCACATTAGCTCTAGTCAAACTCTTCTCTCGCCTAAACCCCTTGACTGACTTCCTACGACTTCGCCCCTCATCTGCCAGCTAGTGAGTTACGGTGCATCGATGCAGGGTGGTTGTGCTCCTCCGTGAGGTGACGACCAACACCCCAGGGTCCGTTTTACTTCTCTCCACTTGCTTCATCACTATGCACCCTTTCGAACTAAGAGAGAGAGAGAGAGAGAGAGAGAGGTGGCGGCATGGCTCCCTGTCTCTCTACTCTATCTTTTGCTCCCTCCCTCCCTCCCTCTCTCCAAGCTCTCATCCTTCTCAGACGACCTACTCGACATCGTCCTTGTCCTCCTCCAGTGAGTAGATTCAAAATATAACGCCCCGACTCGGACCCCAGGCCTCGGGCACGTTCACAGACCGATCGTATCCAAACTGAGGCGCACCTCACTCGGATATAATGCCTAAGGAAATCATAGTAGATAACAAATAATATTAAAATAATTCAAATTTAATAATCAGATTCACAATGAAGTAAAACTGTGGTTCATGTACCCTACAATAATCTGGGCCCTACAAGGTTTTTACAAAATAAACATCTCTCACTCACAAGAGAAATGGGGTCCTCGAACCTCAATAGAGTCAGCCCAACCTCTCGCACAACTCCCGAGTCCGAGTCACCTACCCCTCAGAACTTGAAAAAAAAGAAAGGAAAATAAGTGCGTGAGCTTTCGAAAGGAAATCTCAGTAAGTACCCTGCATGGATCTCAATGAACCAAACACAATGATAAAAGATATGTCAAAATATAAAAAAAAAAATCATCAGTCAACAGATGGGCCACACCCCACACAATCCAAATCTCTAGGAGTCAACCACAATCAATAGCAACGGCAAGACTCTTATCCAACAACAACACTTAGGCTTTGAAAAGAGAATCCAACAAAAGACTTAGAAACAATCCACTGGTCAGCAACACAACCTCGGCCAAGACTCGACCATCACCGTCCGAATCCACCCTCGTGTCGCATACTTGGTAGCGCCAGTACCTTCTTGTATGCGTGTTGGCACGGTCAACAAATCAATCCCAATCGACAAAGTGTAACAACAGCAGTATCGTCCCTCTGACATGACAAGTTTGAAACGCCAGGGTGTCCCGTCCCCGATCGTTCTCTAGGACAACCAAAGTATCGTCCCTTTCGGCTCCAGGTGTCAGATCTCTAAACGTTCCCTAGGACAACCAGAGTATCGTCCCTCTGGCATGGTAAGATGAAACGCCAGGGTGTCCTGTGTTTATATATGAAAAATATGTCCAAATCCTAATAGGATTCAAATCCCAATTTAAATAAAATAGCCCATAAGTCATGCATACAAGTTCTCTACTTACCTATTATCCATACTTATACTCCATTTAATCTTAATCATGCCACTACTCTAACAGATCTCTATGATATTGTGGGATCGAAAATACGTGCCTGGCATCGTGTGACACCAGAAGATATATCGAAGCACAAATATCATTTTTTAATTATGTGGGTTCTTTTATTCCTAATAGAGGCAAGCCTCTATTATTAATTACCCCAGACAATGTCTTGGGAACCTCCGATTAAGGGCAAATAATACAAGTAGAAGCGAATGAAAGGACATGTTTTATTTATTGCATAATTTGTTACATATGAACATATTTATTAATTTATTCATGACGCCACATATGTCTTATGCACGCCTTTGGAATTTGTACCACCATTTGAGACCTTGGGATTTTAATGATCGCCGCCAGCCTCGGAATTTGTGCTTTGCCATTGCTTTGAATTTGCGCCGCTATTTTGTAAGCCTCAAGATATTTGCTTGCCGCCGTCTTGAGACTTACACTTCTTTAGAGTGTGCATTTTATCGACTATCTCGAGATGCATTATCATATAGCCTTGAGATATATACCGCTTTGAAATTAGTGTTTATCACCGCCTCAAAGTGAGTGCCGCCTCATATTTTGTCACCGCTTCGTGATATGTGCTTCATCATCGTTGCATTGAACCATCTTGATATATATCCTTCGATACTACCTCAAGTATCGCACATTGTCATTTCAAGATAAGTGCTTCTTTGTATCTTGAAATTAGCGTTATTTGGAAACTTTTGTTTCATCAATTTTTGACCGCAATGTCATGAAAAAGAGGTTTGAAATTTGATTTAAGCGAAGCAGAACCGATCTCCCATTTTTTTTGAACCTTCTTGTAGATGGCTTTTCCATATAGTGATATTTATACACTCCATGCTCTCTTGGAGTTGAGTCATGAATGCTTCTTATGACAGCAACAGAGACTTTGCTTGCTTCCATTACTTATGAAATCACTCCAACAGGTTATGAGATGATTTCTTGATTAGTTGCTTTTGGTGATATGCATAACATTGGAATGTCTCTTTCTTCACCGAAGTTGTGATGATATTTTCATATATCTTTCTTACTTGCCAATTTTGCATCATAACATTTGCTCGCTTCCATGAGCATTATACAATTAACACTGCTTTTCATGCAATCTTCGCGACAATAATAATCAGCAACCCTTTTTTATTTTTGTCTTGCAAATGGCAAGGCACTGTGATCAAAGAATGCTTAGAATCTTTAGAGAAGCCAGTGTCGTGTATTCATTGGTAACAACACAACAATATCACCTTTAGTAGCTTCAAACTATTTGTAACATAGATCCTAAGTCTCCAATATGATCGCTGAAGGGCAAAGCAGCAATTTCATCACCACTTTTTCACCTCACATGGTTATGTTTAATTGCTTCTTGACAGTGATTTCATTGGAAATTTTGGCAAAACCTCCCCTCGTGATTTAGGGTTCCGGTTTTGTACAAGCATTCACAAAATTCTTATACATTCTCATCATCTAAATGGCAAAGTCTTGAGCTTGAGCTTGAACTTTCAACAATCTGCAGGTCGCTTTTGTGTCTTCGTGAGGGCTTCAACGGGTTGATCTTGGAGGCGTTGATGCGGGGCATTGATGCTGAAGTCGATGCAAAAATTGATGCCGGCAGGAGTTGATGCAGAAATTGATGCCTGTTGATGCAGCTGCTTGATGTCGTTGTTGATATATTGTTGACGCCGATGTTGGGGTGTTGATGCAGGAATTTAATGCCGGACATTGTTGATAGTGAATAGGTGCTGATGTTGCTGCAGTGATGGTGGAGGTGCCGGTGTTGCTGCAGTGATGGTGGTGTACTGATGGCGGCGTCGGGGGAGTAAGCTTGGCCGTTTTGCTGTGTGAATCATCAACGCGGTGGTAGCTGATGGCGACGTCGGGAGCAGGCCAGCTGTTTGCAGGTGCGAATCGTCAACGCGGTGGTAGCTGATGGCGACGTCGGGAGCGTGCCGCTTGGTGTGCGAATCCGCCAACGCGGTGTGGTAGCCGATGGCGGCGACGCCGGAAAGCAGCGCCGTATTGGAGCGCGCAGGGAGGTGCTGACGGGCTATCGGGCCAGTCTTGTGGGCGTCTGAGGCATAGGGCGACGGCGCATGTGAGCAGGCTCGGGAAGACTGTGGCTGCAGGGGTTGCCAAGACGCTACCAGCGGCGCGCTGGGCTGGGTAAAGTAGGGGAAGCGCTGCATGGCTCGCGCTTGGGTAAGCAGGGGCCTTGGCAAGCGGGCGCGCAAGGCTGGGCAAAGCAGGGGAGCAAGGCTGAGTAGTTAGGGATGCAGCTGAGGCGCTGGCTGTAGTAAGCAGTGGGGCAAGGCGGCTTGTTAGTGTAGCGGGAGCGCGGCGCGCGCTTGTGTAGCGTAGTGGCGCAAGCTGTGGTATGTACAAGCGGGAGCGCAAGGCGCTGTGTAGCAAAGTGGAGCGCTGGCAAGGGCGCAAGGCCGGGCAAGCATAGGGGGAAGGCGGGCCGGGAGGCGCGCCGAGCCGAAGAGAGAGGAGCCAGTACGGATTCAAGGGAGAAGGCGGCGCCATGTAGGTCGGGAGCAAAGACCGGCGCCGATCACCGGCGAAGCTTCTCTTCCCTTTGTTTTTTTCTTCTCTTTTGTCTTTTCTTTTTCTTTCTTTTTTTTATTCTCATTATTTTTTTTGTCTCCCCTTTATATCATCCCGTTTTTTTTTAGATAGGATTGAATCCAACTCCCCGCTAAATCAGACCTCCTTCGTAACCATTAAAAGATAAGATGAAATCCCAAATTTTAAAATTCAAAACTTAATTAATTAATTAATATTATTTATTTTGAAATACCGCCTCGGGATTAGTATTCTCATGCCTCGAGATGTGTATCCTCATTATGCCTCGGGATTAGTATTTGGGTATCCCGGGATTTGCATTTTCCTCAGGTAGCCTCGAGATCTACTCTCAGGTGAGGTTGCCTTGAGATATGTATTCCCGTGGGTAATTTTCGAATTTGAGGTTGCCTCGAGATATGTTCTCAGGGGCAATTTTGTAATTTGCATTTGCCTCGAGAGATGTTCTCAGGGGCAATTTTGAAATTTGTGTTTGCCCCGAGATATGTGTTCTCGGAGGTAATTTTGGGATTTAAGATCGCCTCGAGATGTGTTTTCTCGGGCTATCTTAAAATATGACAGGATATATATTTTTTTATTTTGAAATATTTTGATTTCAAAATAAATATTTTATTTAAATTTAGAGCCATGAAGTATTTCTTTTTGGCCCCTTAAGACATTTATTTATTATTTTTTTGGTATAAACAAATGCCCCCTTCATACTTCTCTCACGAAATTTGTTTGAGAGGGAGAAGTATGAACATAGAAATTTCT
The DNA here is from genome assembly GCA_026586065.1 of Dioscorea zingiberensis. Lineage (NCBI taxonomy): Eukaryota > Viridiplantae > Streptophyta > Magnoliopsida > Dioscoreales > Dioscoreaceae > Dioscorea > Dioscorea zingiberensis. Next base: position 13,677,614 of record CM048821.1, on the reverse strand, counting down.
TTCATTTTTATGGCTGGGCCTTTTTGGAGACTTGAGGCCACTTTTCATCAATTTGGAAATGAACCCATTTGTTGCAAGCTTGTGATGTCCATGTTGACGTCGTCAAGTGAATCCAATTTATATAGGCGGAGTGTTTAATTTGAGATTTTATTTCATAATGCTATTTGAATTTGGAGGGAAAGGACTACTGTGATCCCAAACACCAAGGTGTGTGTGGTGTGGATTATGTTGGAGTCCTATGCTAAGTGCGCAACAACTCGAGAGTCTGTCACGCCGACTTCCTTTGGATTTGTACTTGGCATAGATAACATATTTTGGCACAGATGGCATTTTCTAGCATGTTCAATGCAATTTTTACCATGGTTGGCCAACGATATCCCATGCGCTTACTCTTAAGTCGCATCTTGGGTTAGGATTGGTCTACACCATATATAACGAAGTGTACATCATGCATGACTTCGTTAGCTTCTTAGGGCGCCTCGCTTTTTCTGAAGGCCTTCTGATTTGCCCCCTGAAAGTTTATCATATTTCAAATATTTTTATAAATGGCTGCCTCCGAGCTTCCTTTGATATCTCGAGGTTGAAGACTTCCATTTTTTTTTTCAGCACTTTCCTTTTCAACATCATCGAGGATCGTACTTATGGGCCTTTTATTGATCTGAAATTTCATATTTCTTGATTATCTCATCATATGAGTATTTGAGAAACCAAGTGTGCACTTTTTCATTTCATCATTTTTAGAAATCTGGATTCCATTTTTTTTTTTTTTTTTTTTTGTGGAATATGTGAAACTTCCAGTGTTATATTTTCACCTGACCTCATTGATGGAGGGTACAAGTTTTGATATTTCACATTTCCTTGGTAATCTCATCTGATGAGTGTATAAGAACCCAAGTGAAGAATTTGTATTTCATCAGTTTTAGAAGCCGCCATTTTACCCCGACCTTATTGCTAGAGGATACAGGTTTGACACTCCATATTTCCTTGGTAATCTCATTATATGAGTGTGAGAATCCAAGTTTGACATTTCATTTCATATATCTGGTGATCTCATTATATGTTTGAGAACCCAAATGAAGATTTCATATATCTGATGATCTCATTATATGTTTAAGAACCCCAGATAACATTTCATATATCTGGTGATCTCATTATATGTTTGAGAACCCCAGATGACATTTCATATATCTGGTGAACCCATTATATGTTTGAGAACCCCAGATGACATTTCATATATCTTGTGATCTCATTATATGTTTGAGAACCCCAGATGAAGATTTCATCATTCTTTAGAAGCGTCATATTTTACCTGGCCTCATTAATGGAGGATACAAGTTTGACGTTCCATATATCTTGGTATCTCACCAAGTTTGACATTTCATATATCTTGGTAATCTCATCATATGGTGCATGAGGACCCAAGTGAAGAATTTCTTAGAAGTCTCGGCTCCATTGTCGGAATATGCTAAACTTCAAGAGTCGTATTATACCTGACCTCATTCATGGAGGATACAGGTTTGAGAGTCATATATGTTGAGGGGAGCAATCTCAAGAGCAAGTTTCGTATTTTTGGGCAACATCGAGATTTGTGTTATTTTAAGATGTATGCTGCTACAAGACATGTGCTTTGTCGTCTCGGGACACATACTTTATCATTTTGAAATCTAGATTTCATCATTTCCCTCGAGATATGTGCTATAGCAACATCTCAAGATTTGTGCTGATTCGAGATGTGCTTTACCGCTTCGGGATACACATTTCATCGCTTCAAGATTTCTAGGATTTGTTGCCGCCTCGAAGTGCATGCTTGATGGCCTCCTTGAGATTTGAAACCATTTGGATTTGTATTTCCAGTTACCTCAAAATGCATATTGTATCGGTGTTTTGAGGTTTGTGTTTCTTTAGGATCTATCATCGGCCATCTTGTGCTTTCACCGCCTGGAGATTTGCATCATCAGTCGTCTCGAGACTTGTGCTCTATTGCTACCTCGAAATTCATGGATGGTTCAATATTTGTATTTCATCATTTATCCCGAGATGCGAGCTCTCCATTGTCCCCTTGAGATTTGTCATGCTTCAAGATGTGTGCTTCACTACCTTGGGATGCACAATGCTTCTAGGACTTATCGCCACCTCGAAGTGCATGTTAGATCGCCTCCTCGAGATTTGTAGCTGTTTTGGATTCGTATTTCCATTAACCATCCTGAGGTCCGTACTCCATCGTTGTCTCGGATCATTCATGGTTGCTTTAATATTTGTATTTCATCATTTATCCCGAGATCGAGATGCACACTTCATCATTTTTGTTTTGAAATTTACTACCACCTCAAGATGCGTGCTACATCGGCGCCTCGAGATTCGTGGTTGCTTCAAAATTTGTACTTTCATCTATCGTCTTGAGATATGTGCTCTATCACTGCCTCGAGACTTGCGTCATTTAGAGATTTATAATTTCATCGGCTATCTTGAGATGCGTGTTTCACCATGCTTCAAGATCTGCATCATTTTGGAGTTTATGAGTTTATATATTTTTATCAGCCGTTTTGAGATTTGTGCTCCGTCGTTGATTCAAAATCCTTGGCTGGTTCGATATTTGTATTTCATCAGCTACCCTGAGATGTGTGTTTTATTGCCCCCTCGAGATTTGTGATGTTTCATGATTTATATTTCATTGGCTGCCTTGAAATGTGAGCTTCACCATGCTTCAATGTCGACGCCGTTTTGGAGATTTATATTTTAATCGGCTGTCTTGAGATGTGGTCTTCACTATGTCTCAAGATTTGTACCATTTTGGGATATGTATTTTTATCAGCTGCTTTGATATACGTGTGTGATCGTGATCTCAAGATTTGTGCTGATTCGAGAGGTATGCATCATTGCATCGGGATGCACACTTCTTTGCTTTGGATTTGTTACCATCTCGAGAGGCATCTTTCATAATCGTTGCTTCGAGATTTATGGCTGCTTTGATATTTGTGTCTCATTAGCTGTCTTGAGAGGTGTGTTCCATTCTTGCCTCAAGAGTTGTGATGCTTTGAGATGTGTGCTTCACTGCATCGGGATGCACACTTCATCATTTGGGATTTGTTGCCATCTCAAGAAGCGTCTTTCATTTGTTGCTTCAAGATTTGTAGCTTGTTTGATATTTGTATTTCATCGGCTACCTTGAGATGTGAGCTTTACCATGCATCAAGATTTGTGCCATTTTGGGATTTGTATGTCCATCAGCCATTTTGAGATCCATGCTCCATCGCTACCCCAAAATTCATAGCTGCTTCGGTATTTATATTTCATCATCTATCTCGAGGCACTTTGCTTCGTTGCCCCCTCGAGATTTGTGATGCTTCAAGATGTGTGCTTCACTGCATTGGGATGCACACTTCATCATTTTGAGATTTGTAAATCGCTTTGGGGACACATATTTTTGCTTTGGGATTTATCACCACCCCAAGTCGCTGCATCGTGACGGCGCTTTGAGATTTGTGGATGCTTCGAGATTTATATTTTCATTGGGACCGCCTTGAGAGGTGTGTTCCATCCCCGCCCCAAGACTTTGTCGCTTCGTGATTTATATTTTCATCGCCATCTTGAGATGTGTGTTTCACTATGCCTCAAGATTTCGCGTCATTTTGATATTTGTATTTTCATCAGCCGTTTTGAGATCCGTGCTCCATCGTGGCCTCAAAATCCATGGCTGTTTCAATATTTGTATTTCATCATCTACCTCGAGATGCGTACTTGATTGCCCCCTCGAGAGTTGTGATGCTTCAAGATGTGTGCTATGTTGCACGCTTCATTACTGAATTTGTATGATTTACATTTCATTAGTCACCCCTCGAGATGTGAGTTCCATTACCGCCTCGAGATTTGTGGCTACTTCAAGATTTGTATTTTCATTGACTGTCTTGAGAAGTGTGTTCCATCCCTGCCTCAAGATTTGCGTCATTTTGGGATTTATATTTCTATAGGCTGTCTCGAGTTACTGGCTCTATCGCTACCTCGAGATTTGTGCCATTTTTTGGACTTATATTTTATCAGCTGCTTTGAGATGCGTGTTTGATCGTCATCTCAAGATTTGTGTTGCTTCGAGTTGTGTGCTTCACTGCATCGGGATGCACACTTCGTCGTTTTGGGATTTGTGTTTTCATCAGCTGCCTCGAGAGGTGCGATCCATCCTTGCCTCGAGGGTTGTACTGCTTTGAAATTTATATTTCATCAGCTGTCTCGAGAGGTGTGTTCCATCCCTGCCTCGAGTGTTGTGATGTCTCATGATTTATATTTCATCGGCTACCTTGAGATGTGAGCTTTACCATGCTTCAAGGTTGGCGCCATTTTGGAGATTTATATTTTGATTGGCTGTCTTGAGATGTGTACTTCACCATGTCTCAAGATTTGTGCCAGGAATATATATTTTTATCAGCTGCTTTGAGATACGCGTTTGATCGTGATCTCAAGATTTGTGCTGATTTGAGAAGTATGCATCATTGCATCGGGATGCACACTTTCTCGCTTTGGATTTGTATTTTCATCAACTGCCTCGAGATACGTGTTTAATCGCCATCTCAAGATTTATGCTGCTTCGAGAAGTGTACTGAGATTGCCTCTAGTTGCACACTTCGTCATTGGATCTGAGGATTTTGGTGCTTCGGGATCCATTCTTCCATTTGCTTTCCGCATTCCCGTGGTTGATGTCGGATGAGATGTCTTTTCTTTCTATGGGGGATTTTATTTCTCCTGCGCTGGAAAGCGAGCTTCTTGCCCCCGGCCTTGGATAAGGAAAGATCGGCCTCGCCTCGGCCGACGGAGGAGAGAATCCTATCGCCGATCGCCGCCCACCATCTGGATCCACTACTTTGATATCATTCATGCCCCCAATTTATATCAGAAATGAGCCTTTTATCTGTGACCATATCTGAAATGACTTGAGTGCAAATTTGTGGTGTTCTTGCATGATTTGCGGTGAGGTTTATACTTGTATACCCACACGTTATCATAGGTGAGGCAAGTATCAATCCTCGTTATACCCTTCGAGATAAGGCATCATTTTCTTATCAAGTTTAATAACGACCATCTGTGTGTCACTTGTCTGGTCATTGTTGTCAACTACTCAAGGATAGAGGCACCTGAGTTTCTTCCTTGTTCCAGTAGCTTGAATTTTTATTTATGCCGAGGGACAGGCTATTCAACATTTGTATATATGCCTTCAAGTTGATATACTACCAAGCCAACCAACGGTATACCGCATGTTTCCATTTGTTGAAATTTCCTTAAGGAGGATTTTGAGTTGGAAAGAGGATTTTGTTGTTGAGGTTCAATCCCCGTTCATTGCCCCCTGTGTGGCTTGTGGCATCTTGTGAATGGTGTGTATGATGAACCTCCTCGGGCCTCAATAACCATCCAAATTATATGAATTTATATATCCATGTTTTCTGGTAAAAATGCTTTAAGGAGAATTTTGGGTTGGAGGCAAAATGGATCCATCCTCTTTATCCTTCCTTTTAAGAAAATTTTGTTGTCGAAGGTCACTCGCCCCTTGCCCCCTCGTATGACACGCGGACTTGATCCTTCTTTCATATGTTGTTTAGGACTTTATCACAATTTATGCACGGTCTTGTGAATGATGCATGTGGAGGGTCTCCCCAGGCCTCCATGACCATGATATGAATTTGCACATCCCTTTAAAGAGGATTTTGGGTAGGAAGGAAAATGGATCCATCCTCTTTATCCCTCTTTCTAGGAACAATATGTTGTTGAAGGTTAACTCTTCTTCCTTGCCCCCCGTGTGTAAGTATTGGGCCTCCTCATGTCTTAATAACCATCCAAATTACATGTGTTTCCCATTTTCTTGTAGATTGACTTGGCATCATCTTCCTAAATGTCGAGTTGGTTCTTTTTATAAAGAAGCCTCTCACATTTTGGAGACCTACCACCTTTATATTCATCGGGTTGAGGTCATAACCCTGCAGCAGTTGAGTTCATTCTAGAGACATAGTGTAGCTTCTAATCTGAAACCTTCATCCCTTAGTAGGCGCGCCCAAGATAATATTTCTTTTTTTTTTCTTTTTTTTCTTCATTCTTTTCTTTTCTTTTTTCTTTTTTTTTTTTTGTCTTTTCTTTTCTTTTTTCCCTTTTTTTTTATTTTTTATTTTTTCTTTTTTTTTCTTTTTTTTTTCCTTTTTTTTTTCTTGTCTTTTTTTTTTTTTGATTTTTTTTTTTTTATTTTTTTTTTTTTGATTTTTTTTGATTTTTTTTTTTGATTTTTTTTTTTGTACAAGCCTTTAGCATTTTTGAAGGTTACCTACTATTTTTGAAGGTGCGCCATTGCCTCTTCTGTAGAAAGTACCCTCTCAAGCTGGGCTGGGGTAACCCCTACAAAATGAAAGTCTTTGATTCTCGACCATTAGATCTTCATATCAATCAAAAGAAGCATATTTGGCCAATGTTCCATGTGTGGAAGGTATGGCATTATTAGGACTTCTATGGATGCCGAACTTCCAATTGTAGGAGAGATCTTGTATGTAGTTGATCCCTTACAAAGTTCATAAGCCTCTACTTGTATTGTTGCCTCAAAGATGGGAGGAGGAATATGTCCCCACGGGCGCATGTAATTTGTGGGATCGAAAATACGCGGCCCTGCATCGTGACACCCGTAAGATATATCGAAGCACAAATATCATTTTTTAATTATGTGGGTTCTTTTATTCCTAATAGAGGCAAGCCTCTATTATTAATTACCCCAGACAATGTCTTGGGAACCTCCGATTAAGGGCAAATAATACAAGTAGAAGCGAATGAAAGGACATGTTTTATTTATTGCATAATTTGTTACATATGAACATATTTATTAATTTATTCATGACGCCGCCACATATGTCTTATTGCCGCCTTGGAATTTGTACCACCATTTGAGACCTTGGGATTTTAATGATCGTCGCCGCCCTGGAATTTGTGCTTTGCCATTGCTTTGAATTTGCGCCGCTATTTTGTCGCCTCAAGATATTTGCTTCGTCGTCGTCTTGAGACTTACACTTCTTTAGAGTGTGCATTTTATCGACTATCTCGAGATGCGTATCATATAGCCGCCCGAGATATATACCGCTTTGAAATTGCGGTTTATCACCGCCTCAAAGTGAGTGCCACCATATTTTGTCACCGCTCGTGGATATGTGCTTCATCATCGCTGCATTGAACCATCTTGATATATATCCTTCGATACTACCTCAAGTAGCGCAGACATTGTCATTTCAAGATAAGTGCTTCTTTTGTATCTTGAAATTACAAGTTATTTAGAAACTTTTGTTTCATCAATTTTTTGACCGCAATGTCATGAAAAAGAGGCTTGAAATTTGATTTAAGCTAAGCGTAACCGATCTCCCATTTGTTTTGAACCTTCTTGTAGATGGCTTTTCCATATAGTGATATTTATACACTCCATGCTCTCTTTGAGTTGAGTCATGAATGCTTCTTATGACAAAGAATGTAGACTTTGCTTGCCTCCATTACTTATGAAATCACTCCAACAAAGTTATGAGATGATTTCTTGATTAGTTGCTTTTGGTGATATGCATAACATTGGAATGTCTCTTTCTTCACCGAAGTTGTGATGATATTTTCATATATCTTTCTTACTTGCCAATTTTGCATCATAACATTTGCTCGCTTCCATGAGCATTATACAATTAACACTGCTTTTCATGCAATCTTCGCGACAATAATAATCAGCAACCCTTTTTTTTATTTTGTCTTGCAACAGCGTGGCAAAGTATGTACTCGTGGATCAAAGAATGCTTAGAATCTTTAGAGAAGCCAGGTCTGTGTATTCATTGGTAACAACACAACAATATCATCTTTAGTAGCTTCAAACTATTTGTAACATAGATCCTAAGTCTCCAATATGATCGTCAAGGAGCAGCAGCTCATCACAACATTTTCACCTCACATGGTTATGTTTAATTGCTTATTGACAGGATTTCATTGGAAATTTTGGCAAAACCTCCCTCGCATTTAGGGTTCTGGTTTTGTACAAGCATTCACAAAATTCTTATACATTCTCATCTAAATGGCAAAGTCTTGAGCTTGAGCTTGAACTTTCAACAATCTGCAGGTCGTTTTTTGTGTCTTCAGAGGGCTTCGAACGAGTTGATGCCGGGCGCTGATACGGGCATTGATGCTGAAGTCGATGCAAAAATTGATGCCGGCAGGAGTTGATGCAGAAATTGATGCCTGTTGATGCAGCTGCTTGATGTCGTTGTTGATATATTGTTGACGCCGATGTTGGGGTGTTGATGCAGGAATTTAATGCCGGACATTGTTGATAATGAATAAGTGCTGATGTTGCTGCAGTGATGGTGGAGGTGCCGGTGTTGCTGCAGTGATGGTGGTGTACTGATGGCGGCGTCGGGGGAGTAAGCCGCCGCTTGCGTGTGTGTGAATCATCAACGCTGGTGGTAGCCGATGGCGACGCTTGGGAGCAGCCAGCTGTTTGCGTGTGCGTAATCGCCAACGCTGTGGTAGCCGATGGCGACGCCGGTGAGCAGCTACCGCTTTGCGTGTGCGTAATCGCCAACGCCGTGGTAGCCGATGGCGACGCCGGAGCAAAGCTACCGTTGGAGCGCCAGCAGAGGAGGTGCCGACGGGCTATCGGGCGGTCTTACGGAGCGCATGTGGGCGACGCATGTGAGCGTGGCCTCGGGGAAGACTGGTTGCTGCAGGGTTGGTCAAGACGCTTCAGCAGCGCTGGCGCTGGCAGCAGGGGAAGCGCTGCATGGCTCGCTGGGGCAGCAGGGCAGCGAGGCGCGCGCGCTGTGGCAGTAGGGGAGCAGGCGCGGCGCGCGCTGGAGTAGCAGGGCGCGCGCGGCGCGCTGTGGTAGCAGGCGCGCGCAGGCGCTGTGGCTGTGGCAGTGGGGAGCGCGGCGCGCTGTGGCAGCAGGGGCGCGCGCGAGGCGCGCTGTGGCAGCAAGGGAGCGCGCGCGCGGCGCGCTGTAGCAGCAAGGGAGCGCGCGCGCGGCGCGCGCTGGCAGCAGGGGGGAAGGCGGCCGGGAGGCGGTGCCGGAGCTGAGCAGAGAGGGGAGCCGGCGGATCTGGTGGAGAAGGGCGCGGCGGCGCCTGCGAGGCTGGAGCAGCACCGGGCGCTGATCGGCTGTGGCGAGCTTCTCTTCCCTTTGTTTTTTTTTCTTTCTTCTCTTTTGTCTTTTCTTTTTCTTTCTTTTTTTTATTCTCATTATTTTTTTTGTCTCCCCCCTTTATATCATCCCGTTTTTTTTAGATAGGATTGAATCCAACTCCCCGCTAAATCAGACCTCCTTCGTAACCATTAAAAGATAAGATGAAATCCCAAATTTTAAAATTCAAAACTTAATTAATTAATTAATATTATTTATTTTGAAATACCGCCTCGGGATTAGTATTCTCATGCCTCGAGATGTGTATCCTCATTATGCCTCGGGATTAGTATTTGGGTATCCCGGGATTTGCATTTTCCTCGTGTAGCCTCGAGATCTACTCGTGTGAGGTTGCCTTGAGATATGTATTCCCGTGGGTAATTTTCGAATTTGAGGTTGCCTCGAGATATGTTCTCAGGGGCAATTTTGTAATTTGCATTTGCCTCGAGAGATGTTCTCAGGGGCAATTTTGAAATTTGTGTTTGCCCCGAGATATGTGTTCTCGGAGGTAATTTTGGGATTTAAGATCGCCTCGAGATGTGTTTTCTTGGGCTATCTTAAAATATGACAGGATATATATTTTTTTATTTTGAAATATTTTGATTTCAAAATAAATATTTCATTTAAATTTAGAGCCATGAAGTATTTCTTTTTGGCCCTTAAGACATTTATTTATTATTTTTTTTTTGGTATAAACAGATATCAAGGACATGAGGACTCACCGTGGTGGTGTAGTGTATTGAACCTTCCTGTAGGTCTGGTCCAGTCGTCCCCACCTGTGTTTGGATAGACCGGCGTCGTTGCCTTCCTCATCTATAAATTAACTTCATGGTGATTAACTAAACATTTTGGATAATGAATTTTACTTAATACTAAACATTTGTTCAGCAATAAAATATATTTATTATTATTATTTAATTTGGTCTTATAATAATAATAATAATAATAATAATAATAATAATAATAATAATAAATGCTATAGGTCCACTTTAACAGCCGCAAGGACATATAGCGCCGGAAATATCCGCCACTATAGGCTGGGCTAATACTGACAAAAACCTATAGGGGCGGATATATCCGCCACTAAAGGTCCAACTTAACAGCTATTAAATACTATAGCGGTCCGCTATAGAACTCTACGCACGACCCTAAAGCGGCGGATATATCCGCCGCTATAGGTGGATTTTCCGCCTCTAAAACATACAACAACGAAGGATTTAGTGGCGCCCAAAAGTCGCCACTATAAATATATAACGGCGGGAAAATACCCTATATAGTGGCGGATAGGGTATGTTTCCTGTAGTGAACACATAGTCCAATGGGACCAACGTCCGCTAGAGGAGTCTACTTAGGTAGACTCCAACACCCTGTTAGCAGAATTCCCAAATTTCCACATTGAGGACAAGATGAGTCATGGAGGAGGGGAGGAGGGAATTAATACTAACATGGAGAATATTGAAGGGATTAATAATGCCACTAATGAAGGATCAACCACAATAGATCGGAGAAACTCCTGTGAAAAGGAGTTTAGGGTTGGTAGAAGGCCACCTCATCTCAAGGGATTTTGTCATATAGCCTACAACATTGTTGAGTGGTATTGGTGGTTAATCCTGTAGTTAATTAAATAGTTGTGTATCCTTGGTGAGTTGTAGGGAATCAATATGTTTTTTGATGAGAGCTACTACAGCCTAGACAAGAAATGTAAAAAGTTTAAGAGGAAAAAACACTGATAGTGTTAAACAAAATGCAGCCCAGCTGCCAAAATAGAGTCTTCGAGCCATCGGGGTTTGTCACTCACCCTGTGGAATAGGGAGAGCCCCGGATTGCGCACAGCATGCTTGGCCAGATCATCAGCTAGGAAGTTTATGTCTCTTGGGCAAAACTTGAGCTCCACCTCAGGTTGATCTCTCAATATCTGTTTTATGCTGAAGATAATACTCTGCAGGTCTTCAGTACTGTAATCCTCCAAAGTATGATTTGTTGCACTTCTATGTTGATTTTGTTCTGTTCCATATGTTCCATTTGTAATCAATTGTATAGCCTGAAGGCAATCTGAATACACAGCATCAATTTCCCAGTTTCTATTTCTGCTATGGTTGAGGGCAGCCAGGATTGCTTGAGTTTCAGCTAATAAACTTGTATCTGCTATACTTCTGCAGCAACCAGCCATTAGCACCGAATCTCGTCCCTTAATGAATATAAAACCTATACCACAAAAAGAGTGTGAGTCAGTTCAGGCTGCATCACATAAAATTGATATAGAGTGATTATATATTGAGTGTTGCAGATACTCCCTGATTAAGCCATGATGCCTCCCAAAAAAATCCTGAGTGTTTGACAAAGACTTCTGAAAAATCTAACTTGGCAGGTGTCTTTTGTTGTTGAATACTTTATCACACCTGGCCAGCCAAATGTTCCAAGAGCATGTGGCAATCAAAGCCTTAGCAAACTTTTGATTCATATTGCCACTACCATTCTTTTGATTCCAATATGTTAGAGAGAGATATTTGTGAGTCATGGGGAATGAACGCACGTTAGGTGTTTGACGTTATGCGTCAGTGAGACAGAGAGTTGTTATGCAGGCCACTATATAGCTACAATGTATGGAATACAAGGCAGGTAATTATCACCTAAATATTCCTCTCCTTCTTCCTCTCTACCACCTCCTCCCTCTGATCTATCTCCCTTTTTCTACCTGATTCCCCTCTCTTCTCTATTTCAGGTGCATTGAGTGTGCTTCAGAACAACTATGGATATAGTTTCTGGGCGAGATCCTTATTTTAGTCTTCCAAAATATACAATATTAATCGTTCCCCGCTATGATCCTAATTCTAGCCATCCAATTCTAACGATTATATATATATGATCCTTACTTCATCCAAGTGATTCACCATAAATAACACTAATTGATTCAATCCATTGATTAAAATTGTTTATACATGTTGATATACAAAGCTAGCTAGTGAAAAACCTGATTAAAACTTTTCTTTCTAATAATTTTGTAATCACTTCACATTCTTTTTTTTTTTTCTTTTTTTTGAAATAAGTGGATAAACCATGTTTTTTATTGAGAAATGTGATTCTTGATGGCTACAAAACTCAAGTGAAAACGGTGTGTTATATCGATTCCCCGTTTATCCCTGCCAAAGCATTCCTCTAATGTCTGGCCAACCCTCCCTATTCTTCAGCTACAGGATCTACATCGTCGAAGTCATCTCCCTCATCTCCCACTGTCCTGGGCTCTTCCTCCACATTGAAGCTCTGGGTGAGGTTTCGCTTAATAATGGCTTCCATTGGCATCAGCTTTTGTTGTTGGGTGCTCTTGTGGCGTTGAGTCAAGAAAGCATTAGAAAGTTAATCCCGCAAATAATTCCGGAATCACTTCACATTCTTGTAGTTTATAATTAAACAAAATTGGCAACAAACCAAACATTTCATATAAAAATAGAACAATTTTCAAAACATTTAATTAGCATATACATAAAGGAGATTGATAATATTCATTTTCTCTACCTTGACATTAATGATAGTCCCGAGACTTACATACATGTCAGCCACGCACAAGCACAAGCTAGTCGTGCTCTATTCTTTCATGTCACCTACATTATATATATAGGCACCACATTATAAAAAGTGAGAAAAAGTGAAGAAATTCCACATCATCATCCGTCTAGTGATTCGTGCAAAGGCAAAAGAAATAGCTAGACTGACTTTTATTACTCACGGCCGCCTCGTGTTTCACCATCCAGCGCAATTCCGACTCCAAATCTCATATCTATGAAAAGATGTTTACGGCAAATATCCCTCCACCCCTTGTCCTTTATCTGTGAAAACAATTTTATTACATTGTCATTTAAAGCTAAGTTTCCCAAACGTGATCAATAAACAAATGCCAGTTCATAGTACAATAATTCTATTGTCCGATTTATTTTTATTATTTCACCAATGTACGTTTAGTTAAGGCAAGGTTAATTTTTATTCTATATATATATATATATTGTCCTTCCAATACCTTCATCGCATCAAACATCTCATTCTCATCACATATAATTGCTAGCTCAAGAATAAGAAGGAAGATGGAAGGTAAAGGTGTGAGAGTCCCTCTTGGTACGGTGGTTATGGTTGTAGTCATACTGGGTCTGAATTTAGCACAAACCCAAGTAGAGGCTAAGAGTTGCTGCCCGAGCCGCAAGATTCTGCTATAACGCCGCGGTAACGGCGGTTCCTGTGAGGTTGTGTACGGGTTTGTCTGGTTGTAAGATTATTCCAAATGTAACTGCATGTACTGTTCCACCTTATATCTATCTAAACTACTGCAAGTAAGGGTGTGCTTCCTCTATGTGCTCCACCTTTAGCACTCTCGAGATCTCCGGTAAAATTTATTATTTTTGTTTTACTTCTTTTATTTATATTTGTTACAAGCTGAGATTCCATTCTAATGCAAGTTTTTTTGTTTGGACATGAACTAGATGCTACTGAAGAAAAAATGATAGCTTGTAACAACAAATGCTCTGAGCTCTGCAATGAGGGTTACAAGGAGGGTTCTAATGCAGTTTTAACTGCTTAAGCAAGCACATGGGAATCAATCTTTGACGTTCATGTCCAACCCATGCTTATCTTTAGTGTGATGTTCTACCTATCTACAATAATTGTCATGTTACATGGCAAAGTTTGTTGTATTGCTTTTGTTTTGTGCACGTGACACCATGCATGCATGGAGTGGGTGTCACTTGTATGTCCTCTAAATAAAGTGTGTTTAGTTTTACTAAACATCTTCCCCACCCCCTAGATTTTTGTCGAAGGAGATTAGAAAAATAAAACTCAATATTAAAATAATGACGGTATATCAATTTCGTAAAGTCTATAAAATTTAGATTTTTATGTTTTATTTCATATCTTGAGAAATCTTAGTAGAGTGATAATCATGACTAATCGCTTGTTTTCAATGAAGCTTCTAATATATCACTTGATTTTCTGCTTTTGTGGGTATCTCTGTAAGAACCATGAGTTTTTTAGTAAATCAAAAAGTTGTTTTAAAATAAGAAATTGGGCTAAAAGCCGTTTAATGACTCCTTAGTCAAATGATTCACCCTGGGGAAGAAAATATTTTAAAAGAGTTGTGAACTTAAGGTCACTAGGGATCTACTCTAGAGATAAAGAGCAATTTTTATTATAATAGTTATTTAATTTTTAGTCTTTTGAATAGTACCCAAATTGCCTATATGTCCTTTGGAGGGGTGTGTAGGGGTTGAGTGTAATAGTATCTTGAATGTATGTTTTGGGTGGGGAATAAGGTCAAATAGTGCCAGAGACTAAAAGATAATTTGCCCTTTTTAAAAAAATTTAAAAAACAATTCACAAAACATTTGCATTCCCAAAAACTATATCTTCATACCGATTCTTATTGATTTTCAAAAGCATAGGCGTCAAGACTATCTTAATTCTTTGTTATTTTAACTTTTCATATTTATTATGTTAATGCCATACATAACATACATTTTGTTTCTGGGCGATATCCTTATTTCAGTCTTTCTTTTTTTTGATGAAGTGGATAAACCACATTTTATTTATTAGATAATTTAAGGAGTTCATTACATTGCTCATGCAGCGGGAAAAGTTACAACATAGTTTGCTTTCCCCTACATGAGATGTTGCCCCCTCATGTCTCCTTTATAATGTGCCTTCACGGGGTGTGCCCTCGGTGGGTGATGGATCATCCTCAAAAGCGTCTCCACCCGCAAGCAGTCGAGCTCCCGGCGTGTGTGAGGTGAATTCAAGATCATGGCTGACCAAGTTCCCCGCCATCTCCAGTTTGAGCCGCTTAGCTGGTGAAGCTGCATTCAACCAAGAAATAATGAGGAAAGTGATATCACGAGTAATTCTTAAACAAACGCGTTGTTTGTTTTGAAAACATCGTCTGTTTCTTTCACCCCAGATACTCCAAGTGACTGCCATCACGACCAGATCCCAACCTTCTCGAAGGGTATTGTCCACCCGTGGGAAGGTCGTCTCGGGTCCCCATAGAGCTTGCGGCTCTAGTGCATTTATTCGTATCCCAAACAAGTTCCCAAAGTGATTCCATATTTGCGCTGCAAAGGGGCATGAGATCAGCAGGTGTGGAACGGATTCGTCCTCCATATCGCACAAGTAGTATCTGGTGCGATTCCCCCTTCAATTTCTTTTATGTAGGTTATCTAGTGTGTGAGGATTCGTCTTCCTTCTGCCCATGCTAAGAGTTTAATTTTAAGAGGTGCATGGTTGCTTCAAAAGTGGCTCTTTAGGTCAATCCTAAGTCCTCCATCGATTCGAAATTGATACAGGATTCACCATGAATATTTTGTTGCTTGTGAGTTTCCATTCCCTTGCATCCGGGTGGAAGGATTTAGGTTCAAGATTGCCCTTATTTCAGTCTTTCAAAATATACAATATTAATCTTTTTCGCCATGATCCTAATTTTAGCCATTCAATTCTAACGATTATATATGGCCCTTATTTCCAGCCAAGAGATTCGCAACAAATCACACTATTTCATTCAATCTAAAGATTAAAATGGTTTATACATGATGACTTCACATTCTTGTAGTTTATAAACAATTGGCAACAAAACCAAACATTTCATATAAAAATATAACATTTTTTCAAAACATTTAGCATATACATAAAGGAGATTGGTAATATTTATTTTTGATAGCCTTGATAGTAATGATAGTCCATGCCACCAAGAAAGAACAAATAATAGGGAGATACACCATCAAGCACGCTTACAGGCACAAGCTAATGTGCACATGCACACCTTCGCTTGTAACTAGCGAAGATCGGGGCCGAGGTGGAGGAGGAGTAAGCAAGACTTCCAAAAAGAGAGAGAGAGACTTCAAAGAAACTTCAATGTAGGGTTATGGTAGTGTATGGTGATGTAAGCACCAATTTATTAAATCTAATGCCCACCAATATCACACCAAAAATTGATTTCATTAACTGATGTGCATTTAACTGACATTTGCATTTGTGAAAATGTGTTCAATTGATTATTTAATTATTTGATTTTACCCATGATCATCTATGATCACTACTTTTTATAATTTTAACTGATTTTTTTTATTATTATTCTGTTTTTGTTTGCAGAGAAATGGTTAATCAAATGGTGGAGCTGATGTAGTTCGTAGCATATTTGTGTATGTCCAAATAAATTAAAACTGTGATTACAAATGGTGGTTAAAAATATAAGAGTTCAGTTATAAAAGTAAAAAAAGTAGAATCTTCTGTGTGGTTAAAAATATAAGAGTTCAGTTAATCAGTATTGATTAAAAAAATCTGAACATGAAATTTTATATATAATTGTGTTCTCAATTAAAACTCTCACTGAAAGATATTCCCTAAAACTAGTGGTTGAGAAAATGATTCAGAGAAACATCAGGGAAAGCAAGTTGATGGTCTGGAAATCTTGATGTAAAATATTCATAATAAGAGATATACTGATAAAAAAAATCCAAATATAAATAGATATATGCTTTCAAAGTGCTGAAGCATTTCTTCCAAAAAAAAAACTCTAGACAAATTAATTACTCATATAGAATATGATAAAAAAAAACACTCTTTAATTTATTTATATCATTTCCACAACACATAAGATACAATGAAGGTGGAAATTTGAAAGGAATCCATTAAGTTTATTGAATAAATACCCTAATGAAAACCATAATGAAATTTTGGGACGGTAATTTAGCTACATTCATAGCTAAAAATAAAACTCCCATCAAACATACTTTGTTGACATTGGCGACGGCCTTTTCCGTCGCTAACTATCCGTTGCAATGATAGAAATTGAAATTAGCAACCGAAATATCCGTCGCTGACTATGCCCTTAAGAATTAACATTAGCGACAGATTATTCTGTCGCTAAATATTGTTTTCTAAAAAGAGTCTCTCTGGAGAGGAGTGGATAGGGAGAGGCATAATTACCATTTGGTCAACTAGGACAGGATATGTAGATCTAAAGAAGATGGAGGATGGGGAATCTTAAATCTCAGAATTTTCAACGGAGTGCTGTTGGGGAAGTGATGGTAGAGGATCCTTACTGGACAAGCAGGTATCTGTTAGAAGATCTTCCAGGGCGCCTATTCAAGGCGGGGCTGCATTGACCCCCATAAGCCAGCCTCGGGAAGGGCTTCCCCCTTCTGGAAAGGCCTTTGCCGAGAAAGATCCCCAGTTCTAGCCAACATTCGTGTACTACCATGTTCTGGCGATACCACTAATTTTTGGAGGGACAATTGGTGGAAAGGAAACTCACTGATGAACGCCTACCCAAGGATGCATGAATTATTAACAACAAAACACGGGCTAGAACCAGAATCCAAAGGGGGCTACAGCTCCTCAAGCCGGGACCCCTTACGGCTCTGGAAATAAAGGATCTAAGCCTAATCATACGGGCCCTAACAGATCAGAGTACAAGGCAGGATGCCATGGACAGTAGGGAGTGGAGACTAACACCCAACAACATGTTTATAATCAAGTCACTCTACCGGTTCAGAATTGATGGCGAATTGAGAAATGATCTCAAACAAAGCTTCTGGAAGCAGCCCTGCCCGCTTAAGATAAAACTATTCGCATGGCTTGCAAGAGAAAACAGGATTCTCACTCTTGATAACCTACACAAAAGAAAGCGGAGAGGCGATTGTAATACTTGCTACTTATGCGAAAATGAGAATGAATCAGTCCATCACTTGTATCTTGCCCATTTATGAGGCAAATATGGGATCATTTTGAAACCCTTTTTGGGGCCAGAGTTGGGAGGGACAACGTCCATGCGTTATGGGGTACAAAAAATACCCCCTCGAGGGTGGACAATACCCTACAAGAGGGGTGGTACATCGTCGTCATGACAATCACTTGGAACATCTGGGGAGAGAGAAATATGCGGTGTTTCCAGGATAGACAACGTGTTTACTTAAGAATCATTCGTGATATCTCTCTCTTCCTTATTTCTTGGTTGGATGCAGCTCCACCGGCGAAGAAAACAAAACTGGTGGCAGCAGCAAACCTGGTTAAGCGTAGCTTGGAATTCACATCAACCACGCCAGGGAGGCACGACGATGATGGGAACGCCTCTGGGGAGAAATTGGATCACATTTGAGGGAGGGAGATGATGGATTGAAGTGATTGATGTTAGAAGGAGTGGGCTAAAAGCTGTTATCTTTTAATTCCTGTCTTAATCAAACAATGTAATGAAACCTTCTATCCTAATTAAATAAAACTATGATTTATCCACTTACTCAAAAAAAAAAAAATTATATATATATATATTGTTTTGTGTATATACATGGACATTTGCAACCGACAAATCCGTCGCCACTAACCCCCTTCCAAAAATATACAATGACATTAGCGACGGAAAACAATTATCCTATATCGCAAGTTATGCATTGAAATTAGCGGCGGATAAATCCGTCACTAATTTCAACATATATCATTTCAAGGGGACATTTGGAGATGGGAGTTACAGTTGGTAATTTATCTA
This sequence comes from Dioscorea zingiberensis, assembly GCA_026586065.1. Lineage (NCBI taxonomy): Eukaryota > Viridiplantae > Streptophyta > Magnoliopsida > Dioscoreales > Dioscoreaceae > Dioscorea > Dioscorea zingiberensis. Next base: position 13,658,939 of record CM048821.1, on the reverse strand, counting down.
AAAATAATTTATTTTTTAATTGGAAGTCCGATTATACTAAAAATTTTGATATTCCACTTAGGGGGCGTTCACTTGGGGAAAAGTGCAGGAAAGTGTGACGTGGGCTGAAGTGGGCAGAAGTCCCAGTTCTCGAAGTGGGCTGAAGTGAGCACTTCTGGTGTTCATTTCCACGAAAGTGCTCACTTCTCTAAATGTTATATAATAATAATAATAATAATAATGATGATGATGATGATATTAATAATAATAATAATAATAATGATGATGATAATAATAATAATAATAATAATAATAATAATAATAATAATAATAATAATTATTATTATTATTATAGATAATAAGAAATACTGCTAGGGACTAATAGATAATTTCCCTTATTATTATTATTATTATTATTATTATTATTATTATTATTATTACAGCAAAATATTTTTTTGTAAAAAAGCAGGAAGTACCATTGAAACACATGGCAAAGAAAGAAAAGAAAATAATAATAATAATAATTATTATTATTATTATTATGATGCATGAAATTGACCAAAAATACAAAGTATAGGTATGGCATTTTCCAGATACATTGGATAGCTAACCAGCATCTCCTACTCGCCAACAATGAGAATAGGCAGACCCCTGAAAGAATAGCAAAGGCAAATTTTAGTACATGATTAAGAAAGCATTCAAACAGTATTACAAGTATTTGTCCAGGTTGAATGGATGACATCATATGTTGTCAAATACAAATAAGAGATCCTCAAGTTGGCAAACAAACTCTCTTCGAAGCACGCATGGAGCCTGCCTCAACCAAAATAGAAAGTGTGATTTGTACACAATTAAAGCCCTTTGTATGCTTTGGAGAATTTGGCCAAATAAAAGGGTTATTTTTGATGATAGCCTAAATCTCAGCCACCACAATTGAAATATATGTGGCTCATCCATGCACAATAATTTTGTTAATATTAACTATCAATCAAAGAAAGTCAACAATTGAAATACATGCTGCTCATAGGCAAGTAAAAAAATTACGGCCTATAGTAACCATCTCAATAAGGAGATAACCTAAAGCAGTCGTATTTCTAAGCATGCAATCAATAATAATACGTAACCGCATCATAAGAATGATGCTCACCAGCCACCACGCCTAGAGAAATAGTCGGTGTCTAAAGACACGGCAAGGGCAACAGCCACAGCTCTTTCAGTCAGAGTCAAAGGGCGAGTGACTTCTAATTCTGAGATCTAAAACCAAATTCAAGAACACTGTTTCAGAGACAATATCCAACAAAAAGTTATTAAAATTCAATAATTCAGGAGAAAAAAAAACTTACGACTGAGGTCATGCCAAATTTTGGACTTGGATCAGGATCGCCAAAGCGAATCACATACTGACCAGCATCTGTGAAGAGCTGCACATGACATTAGAACAAATAATTCATTTTTTTTTCAAGTGACTATAATCTTTTATAAGTGGGTGTGAGTGACAAGATCTACTTCCATAAAAGCCATAATGTGAATTTTTCCTTGCCAAGGATAGATATATTAAATCCAAGAAATCCAAGACAGCACATGACGCAGACAGACCACATCATATATGAATTCTTACAATTTCTCTTAACTATATAGAGGTAAAAAGTGAGAAAATTTGGTTTCTCAACTAGAGATGGCAATGTATTGGAAGGACATCTGGGTTAGCAAATTCAACTTTTGGCTCAATCACGTAATTTTGAAATATAAAAATGCATATTACTCGGCAAAGACTTTGAATTTACTCCTATGCATCCAAAACCATGCACGAAAATGAATTTGCACAAAATTTAAAAACAAAAAAGTTTGTTGACACTTTCAAAGTTTTAAGCTGGAGATTATTAACATAAGTTGAATACAAAAAAAATTTAGAAACTACCGGATCTTTCACCGTAAAAGAAACAGTGACACTATCATAAGCCAAAAAAAAAAAGAGAACCACTAACTTGAACATTATTCAATAATTTATGTTCATCCATATTCATTATTAGCATCATATTCCAAAACTTTGAGGCATAGATCCACATTCATAATGTAAAAGGTCATAGTGTAGTTAAATATAAATTCTAAATAAAAGCAAACCAATATGTTAGGCCCGAGAGTAATAAGACATTTGTTAGGCGTAATAAGAGGCACGGGTATTTTGGTAATTTTGGTTATTAGGGTTTTACTATAAGTATGTGATTAGGGGTTAGATTATGCTTAAGCTAAGTTTTGGAGTAATTTAGTTTTGGTTTAGTTTTTTTTCTGGGAGTGATTGGCTTACCTATTGAACTGTGAGCCTTCAATTATCAACAAAACTCGTTAATTCATTCAATTGTCAATTGTTTATTGTTCGGAGTTTATCACAATATTTATTAAAGGAAAAAAGACTACCTCAAGCCCAAGACCCCTCCAATCACGATCAATCTGAGCCAAAACATTTTTTTCTTCATCCTTCAAAGTAAAGGTCCAATTCCAAAAGCCAGGATTTTCAACCATAGCAAACTGCTTGTTTCTGTACAACAGATATTAAAAATTTCACTATTTCTGGAGCTTGATTTTCATCTTGTAACATCAACCTAATAATAGCTAATTGCTAGAACCTTATTATCTAGGAATGCTTGCACATCTTACATTTTTCCCAGTAGATGCAACACATGAAGTGAATCAAAAGAGTAAGACACAAATAGTCTCGAAATATTAATGTTTAGGTGTCCAAATTCATGTGAATAAATTTTGTATTATTTGTTAAAAGAAACTATCAGGCTTCTGTCCGCTACTGGAGAACCTTTGAAAGAAAGTTCATGTATAATTTCATAAATTAATAGAACCAAGTCAGTTGGCAAAGTAAAATATATTACCCAACATATAAATCATAAATTCGCCTCCAAAGATGCCAGCGTCTGTGAACCACACCAACTACCTAAAGAAGCAAATTGACTTGTAATCATTAGTTGTCCGGTATATAAAAAGAACCTTGCCACAAATTTAAAATTAGAATGAATTGGATAAAATTATTACTTCAAGATGAAAAGATATGATTTCTTACCTTCTTCCCTACTTCTGCGTAGAATTGTGCTGTTAATCAACCAAAATGGCTTGCGAATCTAAGCCTCAAGTAAATGATATGGAGAATGAATTGGATAAAATTGTTCTTTAAATCCTTTGCCCGTTAGATTTAGATTCTTACCCTAAATATCTCATTACCCATGGCATCAGTTATAGGAGCAACAAATGAGCCTCTTGTAAACCAAAGTCACCATACAACAGAAATTTATAATACGATGAAGAGTCGACTCATCATAAAGTAAATAAACCCAACACTTGGCACAATGTCAATTTGCACATGTTGTCAAAAAATATTAAATCAGATGCTTACAAATAAACTCATCACTTCACAATGATAATTAAGATATTCCCTATTAAAGATATGGATTTGGCATCGGTTCTACTACGAGAAATCAATCATTGAGAAGCATTGTACTAAGAAAATACTAGACAAAAATTAGTCATGAATAACTCAAACTTAATCAGCTTGACCAATGTGAAATAGAACATTTTAAACCCTATTTAAATTCTGAGGGCATCAACAATTGTGCAAATGTTACAAAGAAAGTAAATTGTAAAGAAGAAACATATATTAGTTTCAAAAGCATATTAGCATGTCCCAAACATATTTCCAAGTATAAATCGTAACAAACCTAGCCTCCACACAAGTATTATCAACACAGCAGCCTGTTGTATAATGATCCACTCAGTTTGGGTATTTAGAAGGTTAAACAATTGGGAAACCGTATTGCAGAGATTGTCTCCTCATTTCATAATCCTACATAATGAAAAACCATCCTAACAGTGTACAAAGACAGAGATAACAAACATTACATTTTTTAGTAGGACTATTAGTGCCACACATGTGTGCTATGGACAGATACATACTTCAGCTGGTAAATGTTCCAACTGATTGTGTAACTGAATTGAGCACAATAGAACTCTAGGAACTAGACATAAAACATTTTTAAAATTCTAGTTGATCCTGACTATTTCAATTAAAAAGTTAACAGTGATAGCAACACACCCAACTGAAAGATGCTCCAGTAGATTTTTTTTAAGTAAATTAAATTTAACATGACAAACAGAAACATGTGAAGTTTGTGCCAACTCACATAAAAAGTTAAAATTACAATAATTTGGACATTGTGAGCTAAAAGTTAAGGTCGCCTCTAGTTAGAGCAGAGAGATTTTTTGTACATCTATTACGCATGAAAAAAACAAGTCGTTATCAGAAAGATAAGTAGAAGAACCAAGATAAATAATTTGATAGAAAAATATAAGAGATGAGCTAGGTATATGTCTATAGATGACATTACTTTGCTCACATATATATATCCCATGGGTTGGGAATAAACAAGTGATTACATGAAAAAAGTGTGGTGGGAGACCAAGGTATAAAGAACTCTAGTAGTGAAGATTAGATACATACAGAGTGAGGATAGTTTGGATCCACTACAATGTATCGGCTTTCCTATAATTAAAAAACAAGCGTAACCATCAACATAAACGTCGGATATAACTGAAGATTATCAAACCATAGATGCAACTTCAAACATAATCAAAATACCAGGAAAATATCATGTTATGATTCAATGGATGTTATGCATCAAACCTTAGAAAGTTAAAACAGCATTACAATGCAATCTATCCAAGAAGGGGAAGCAACCATGTAAAACTAAAATGCCAAAAAAAGGGCAAGTTAATCACATATAAACATCCAATGTTTCACATGAACTCCATGCTCATTATAGTCATGCCATGTTCAAAAAGATCAGCGTAAAGAGCATTACCCAAAATCAACATTAAGATAAGTGACGGATTAGTCTTTATTTGTAAGGCATTATATCCAATTTATCACAAAAGAGATCCTATATATTAGTCACTGCACAATAGTTTTTTTACTGATAGAATGCAAATCTATGTATAAGCAAAAAGTTTATCTTTTGATATAGTAAAGAAAGTTTATTCTCTAAGCATATTACAAGTTTATCGTTTGGTATAGTATAGGAATCTCATAAAATCTAAAATGAGTGATGCACCAAAGCAGAAAATTTGATATGAGATATCCTAGTCAACTCATGATTAAGACCAGATAACATGCAAAAATCCTATCTGCATGTAGAGGTCAAAAACTAAAATACAACATCCTTACAGCTTCATGTGGTATAGACACTAGTAATTGTTACATTTGCGACCAAAACTCAATCAAATTCAAGGTGCATGATGAAATTATCAAAGATAGATAACAAAAATATATACCTGCTCAAATGCAAACATAATATTAGCCCATTCTATATCTCTAGTAATAAGCAAATTGGGTCTTTCTAGAAATGGCGCCAATTTGACCTGTAAAACATTAGAGACATTTATTACTTTGTCTTCATGAGTATAATTAAAGACCATGTGTCTAAAAGGTTAAAGCTACTAAAATGTGTTGGGAAGAAACATGCTTGGGAAGATATATACCACCAAAATCATTTATATGACATGTTAATGATATCTTTTATGACCATAGATTATATTATGCCATGAATGCATTTTGTGACCATAGATTGAGCTCAAAATGAATGTTGAGAAAATAAAAAAAATTGTCTTGATACTTTAAAATAATTTTTACTTTGGGTGTAATAAAACATATTAAAAAGAACACTGGGTTCAATAGATCACAAGCTAGGTACTGGCTTAACATCCATAAGCATGTAATTACAAGCAAATTTCCATAATATACCGGTGAATGTGGCAAAACAACAGTTTGCACCACCCAAAAGGATAACAATTCAGTAAGATACAATCAATATAAAAATAGATAACAGTTCTTACCTCTTCCTCAGAACTTGGTGATAGAAAACCTTCACCAAATTGCCTTATGGGAGGGTGATTGATAGTCCTGTTAATTCCTCTTTCTTGTTTTGCAACAACTGGTTTGTTTAGAACTGATCCAAAAGATGGCAGTCGAAAAGAAGCCAAAGCCTCAAATATAGTATTCTCCCCCTGCACAGGTTTGGTGATCTGAGGGCTTCTTTTTCTTCTTTGGATCTTTTTTCTTTTTTCTGCAGCCCAAAGCTTTACTAACCAACTCCTAGTTAAAGAATGCTCCATCCGAATGGATTGTCCAAATGTACTATGAAAAGAACTTGAAGGGCTCAACAGTCCAAAGCTTAAACTTCTCCTGTCACTTTGTCGGGAATATAGACTAGGTGCTGAAATTGGTCTAACTAGAAAACTCATATTTGGTTTACCAAAGCCAAAGCGTTGTGGCAATGTGCAACTGGACCACATGGCTCTAGGTATATCACCAATATACTGAGAGCCTAAATCTTTTTGGATGCTATATGCACAACCTTGAGAACTGTTAGCATTGTGATGCAATGATGAGGCATAAATAGATCTCAGTAACAACGTTACTATTAAAGGGAATGCAACAAAATTTCTTCAAGAACTTCATTTCATAGCCACCCCAAGACAACAGGCCTGCAAGAGAGAGAGAGAGGCAGAGAGATGATCAAATAAAAAGCTTGAGACATCAGATGTGGAGATAATAATAAAAAACTTCCCTACGTGTGAAATTTGTTCACATATCGATTAATGATCAAATCACTCAAATTTAGATACTATTCAATGAATTAAGAAAGGTGATAGATTTAAGATCTAGAAGGCAAAATAAAGAGGCGATTCAGTTGCTACGCCTCTGACTCCGTTATGCGTAAGGAAGGAAGGACCACTGGCTATGCCGACATTACTCTTTTGCAAGAGGTTGTTTTCCACAACTCGAACCCATCTCCAAAGTCACAGCGGCAACAACTTTCCCATTACGCAAGGCTTTCCTTCCTAGACTTTATCATTAACTTGGTAACTGTATCATTAATTTTGGAAAATAATTGAAATGAGATTGGATTATGCGTGCTTCCTTGACTTCCATTGGGTTTATGGTTGGAAATATCCAGAAAAAATTGATGGAAAAGAAATCCTAGAAATAAAAAGATGAGAAACTAACTTGGATAAATGAACAAAAAAAAAATTTCTTTCAATTTATCCCCAATACAAACATATGAAAATTCGTTGAAATAAGGGTAACCTTCTTAGGCCCAAGAATTCAGTGATCATCATGGGCAGCGAATGATAAACACAATGGTGGTGTTTAATGAGATCGATATTGGCATTTTGTCACGGATTCAAACCATATGCTATTTCCAGAGCCAACCTAATAGCTTTTGGTTTGGTTTAAACTCAAGCTCAACTCAATTATTTAAGAAACAAGTAAAGCTCAAGTATAAATTGGCTTGCTTGAGCATAGCTTGAAATAGCTTTGAGTGTATATAATACTTTCTTTTATCAAAAAATTATGTTGGTTGTGATGAATAGGGAAGATATTCAAGATTTTCCATACTTCCTTTGTTCATCTTGGGATTTAATCCTAAGAGGGTAAATGCCAACCACAATTAAAAATCATAAAATAATGCCTAGATGAAAATCATTCTTTGACTAAGACAGATGTCACAGGGCTATAGGTCTTCTGTAATTTCTTTTGTCAAGATATACTAACTAAATAAAATAACAAAATAACTCTGTTTACGTGGAGCGAGCTATTGTGTCTTCTCCCATTTCAGTTGTTAGTTAAGAAAGTAAGAATGCCCAAAGTCAAGTCTACCATCATAGAATCCTTAAATGAGTAAATTTTTGTATGATCTCATTTCTTCTACATAATTTACAGAAATCTTGCCTTTTTGTATTCAAATTTGAAATTTTGAAAGTGATTCCATATTCCATCAATTCTAAATTTTAGATTTTGGCAACATAAATCCAGGACTTAATTTGCCTAAATATTATAAGTAAATTAAAATCTACAGCAAAGTTGATCTATCCATTTACCTCATGAGTCATTCTCTATCATTGCCTATAGGAATGGCTTCAACTGGAAAATATGCATTCACAATAAAACTAGAATATGGTTCTACAATTCTTCCTCTTGGGATACATTTGTGTTTCCTTAACCTTATCATGTTTGATCAACAGCCAAGTCCTTATTATTAGATAATGCATTCAATGTAACAAAATCACTATTCTAACCATTTCCAGAAAAACAAGTAATTTTGTATTTTAGTGTCACGATTGGTCCCAAAAAAAAAAAAACTTATGTATCAAAACAACAACAACAACAAGACAGGCCTTCATTCGATCTCAAATTTCAAGACAAGCATAGCTAAATCTCATCAAGAAACTACTTGAGAATTTGGCAAGATGACAATAATTCATATAATTCCAGGGAAAAAAAAGATCATCCAGACATCAAAAAACGAGATATCAGGCCAAATCTTAAACCAAGAACCCTTGATTCGTATCTAAATATCCTACAAGTAGATTCATCAATAATAGCAAAAAAAGAAAGAAAGAAAACCAAACATCTCTCACATTCATACCGAATTCACCAGAAAAACAATCCGTGAGTAAAATAACAGAAAAGAAGCCCGGAACAACACTCACAAGGCCTGGCGAACGGATTCAGAGGTCCCGATCACCAGAAACCCCACAAATCCGAACACAAACCCTATAAAACCCAAGAAACAGCTGATTCAACCCAAAACCCCAAGAAATCCGGATCTGAAACCTTCAAACCTCTCGCCAGTCAGCAGGCATTGGATCGATCCACGGATCTCGAGGTTGGGCTCCGGAGTAGCTTGGCGGCAGTGGAGGGATTGGCGGAGAGCTTGGCGGGGGAAGGGTGGAGGGACACACCGAGTTTGAGGGTAATACCCGAGTTTGATGGCAAGGCAGTGGAGGGACACACCGAGGTGGAGGGCGGCGGAGACCTTGGCGGTGGTGATGAGGCGGGGGAAAGTGCAGGGACTGGGGCGGATCCCGACGGGGTTAGACATTTTGTACAAACACCCCTGTAAGCAAATATTATTAAAGAAAACCGTGGCTTTTCCTGCAAAATGGTATCAAGTTTTTCACAGACACATCTGTAATAATTTATAATTAACCGGAGGTCTCCTTTGCAAAAATGGTATGGATTTTAGACATTTTGCAAGATCAACCAGGAAAAGTAAAAATCATTTATAAAAAAGTATTGGGTTTTTCTGCAATAATGACATGAGGTTTTAAGCTTTTGCACAAAACACCCCTGAAATAATTTATAATTAACCTGAAGACTTTTTGCAAAAAACTTATGGATTTCTGTCATTTTGCAGAAACAACCCCGGGAAAAGTAAAACTATTTACAAAAACTATGGGTTTTAGTGCAAAAATGACATGAAGTTTTGCGTTTTTGCACAAACATCCCTGAAATAATTTATAATTAATTGGAGGACTTTTTGCAAAAAATGGCATGGATTTCGGACATTTTCCATGAACACCCCAAGGAAAAGTAAAAATTATTTATGAAAACTATTGGGCTTTTGTGCAAAAATGACATGAAGTTTTGCGCTTTTGCACAAACACCCCTGAAATAATTATAATTAACCAGAGTACTTTTTTGCACAAAATGCATTGATTTATGACATTTTGCCAAACACCCCCAGGAAAAGTAAAAATTATTTACAAAAGTTATTGGGTTTTCTGCAAAAAATGACATGAAGTTTTTCACATTTGCACAAACACCCCTGGAATAATTTTTAATGAACCATTTTTATAATTTGTATCTGGGAGTAGGGCTGTAAACGGGCCGAGCTTGATCGGGCTGAGCCCAAATTTCAATTCGCCTCGAAATAGCCTCTCGAAGCTCGAGTTCTACCGAGCTTCAAATTAAATCGAATAAGTTTCTTTCGAGCTTCGGCTTCGATTTTAATTTCGAAGCTTCGAGCTCATTTCGAAAGCTTCGAAATTAAGAACTTAATTATAATTTTTAAATCTCATTTTCAGTTTGAAATTAAAAACTTATTTATAAATTAATTTTTTTATATTATATATTATATGTCAATACTAAATATTAAATATTTTATTCATATATTATAATATTTATTAATTTTTACTAATTTTATTAAATTTATTGATTTTTTTAATAATATTTATATTATATATTAATATATTATTATTAAATTTCGAGCTTTCGAGCTGAGCTCGATCGAGCTCGACTCGGCTCGAAATTAATTTCGAGCTCGAAATTAAAGCTCGAGCTTTCTGCTTTCGAAGCTTCGAAATTCGAGAGCGAACTTCGAGCTTTTACCGAGTCGATCTCGAGCTGCTCACGAACAACTTTATCGTTTGACAGCCCTATCTGGGAGGGACTAGGGAGGGACCGGAGGGTATCCACGTAGAAATAGTTTTAGAGAGATAAATACACAATTATGCATCTTTACAGGGGTGTAAGTGCAAAAGAAGGGATAGTTTATTGAATACTGCCAAAGAAGCTAAAGCTAAGTTGAGTTTGGGATCTCGCTATCTGGGGTTGGGGCACGAAGCATGCTGCAATGCATCTTCATCCTCTCCGATTCCGGGTGACCCCATCTCCAAACCCTAATCCTCTTCTCCCCTTTCGATCTCATTCGGCCCTAATTCTCTCAAGTTCTTCTTAGCAGGGAGGTGATGTTGGAGAAGCAGATGTCCGGCCACCGCGTGGATCGCTCATCTGTTCCTGGTTCTGGGATCACGCCCCATCCCAATCCGAGGTATCACCAATCCATGACTCCTATCGAAATCTCATTCCTTTCGATCTCTCATTCATCGTTGTTGCTGCTTCAAATCGTCAGGCCTTGCCGGTGATCGCGTCTCCCACACACTATCTCTTTCATGTCATCCGTGATGGCATAACTTTCTTGGCGTGCACCCAGGTTGAGATGCCGCCCCTCATGGCGATCGAGGTGAGCTAGGTGAGATTTAGGAAGAGAATAGTGTTCTATGGTCCAATTTTTGTAATACTTTTTTCCTTTCTTTTCTTTGGCAGTTCCTCTGCAGAGTGGCGGATGTTTTGACTGATTATCTTGGGTCTCTGAACGAGGATTTGATCAAGGATAATTTCGTTATAGTCTATCAGGTGCATGCTCCTCCTAAAACCCTTTATTTTGTATTTATTTTTATTTTTAGGGTTTAAGGATACAATTTGGTCATTACTACTAACTTAAATTTCTTATTACAGTGATAGTGGTTTGTGTGTCAAGGAAGAGTATATGTCACTAAGAACTTTGTATTTATCGAAGAAAATTTATGGCTTATATATAGTTATTCTACTTTTTAATTACCCTGGGAGAAGGCAAATTAATTACCTTGCTATTGTGTTCTTGAAGAAGGCTAATAGACTTTTGAGAGGATGGACTCACTTGGATGACTTGAAATAGCATGGTCTTATTCATTCAAAATGTTATAATTCAGAAATAGTGTTGTTTACAGGACAATGTCAATTTAAATCCTAAAAGTACCAAAAGGATCAGATGTGTTATCCCTGTGAAATAAGATCACAAATTGTGGACATGTAATTAGCAAAATTTGGCATCCCTAGGTTGTGATTTTGAGATTGCTAGGTCTTTTTTCTACTAGCAAATCTTGCTCTGCTATTTGTGGCTTAGAACTTCAGGAAGATGAATTTTTATTTGGTGCAAATTGCAGTTATTGGATGAAATGATGGACAATGGTTTTCCTCTGACAATGGAAGGTAACATTTTGAGAGAGATGATAGCCCCTCCAATCATTGTTAGCAAAATGTTGAGTGTTGTTACAGGTGAAAGTTCCAATGTGAGCACCATGCTCCCAGACGCAACAACTTCTTCTATTCCCTGGAGAAAAACTGACCTTAAGGGTGAAAGCAATGAAGTCTATGTTGACATTGTTGAGGAAATGGATGAAGTTGTTAGCAGGTACTTATCTTGGCCTTCTCACTGTTGGATTTTGTATGTGTTTCATTTGAATACTAATCTTGACAAGTTGTGGGAGCATCCAGCTGGTCAAAGATTAAGGCAAAGGTGTCTTTGGTTCATTTTCCATATGGATTTTAATTTAATTAATTTTTTTTTGAAAATTTTGATTTATTGTATGGTGTTTTGGATAGGTGAGAGTTCCTAGACTCAACAAGGGTGGAAAGATGGGAGTACTTGCGACATGATCCCCACTGTTGCAAAGGTAAGAATGTATTTTTTTATTTACACATTAATCCTCAAACTCACATGGAAACATGGGTGTATATTTTTCTTTCTCTTCATTTACATTTCCAATTTGGAAGAAGGTTTCTCATCATGCTGGTGGTGTTTAGAAGTTGGTTGGGGAAAGCATTGTGCATTTAATTGCATAATCAAATATTCTCTCAGGTTTTCTGATCTTTCAATTGTTAAACTAATATTTATTTTTTTTATCATCAAGCTGTTGCTGACTATCTTGTTACTTTTCTTTTAAGTTTTCTTGGTATGGGTGTGCAGTTCTATTATCTGGAGTAGATTTGGTTGATGGCATGGTAAATTTTTTAACATTATTGTAATGTGTATTTGTCTTGTTAAACAATATTTAACACTGAACTTTCACACTTGTGGGTTTGGCAGTTTTACTTATGAACTTGTGCTTGTGGCTTGACCTCTATCAACAGCTAGTACTTGATATCAAGCCTTATCTGCCATATTCTGATTGTATCCAAGGTGCCACCATCCCTGATTGGATGAAGGTACTACTTCTATCCAACTGCTTGTATGTGCTGTTTTTGCATGCTTTTATTATAATTTGCATTTGTTTGAGGGTTAACACTCCGTGGAGAAACTTGAATTTATATGAGTTGACATTGAAACTCGTGTCTTGCATATATCACACATAGGGCTAATCTTCATGGGAAGATCCGCTAGATTTGTTTGATTTGGATGATTTTCTTTAATTTTCTCACCTTTCTGTTAGAAAACATTGAATACATTTCATCTAGGAAACCATTAAGTATTCTGAGTCAAGTCTGGCAATAAAAGGTGACTTTAAGTGGATGGTCTTTTTTTCAACTTGAAGGGAAAGAAATTCTGATTGGAAGTGATGAAATATGATCAAAGGACCCATAGGAAGAATCTAGCTTCAATCTAGCGTCAAGTAGGCCAAGTTATTTCTATTATTTTGCCTCTATGTTGTAGCATTCAATCAGTTCCTACAACTTTCCAATTAAGAAAAGTTACTTCTTTTTTTTTTCTTAATTTCCATTGCAATATGAAAGTTAATCCATTTTTCTGAACTCCATATTCGAAGCATTTAATTTGATGATTTAAAATGGATTGTATAGGAGGGGAGCCTTGGTGCAACGGTAAAGTTGTCACCATGTGACTTGGAGATCACGGGTTCGAGTTGCGGAAATGGCCTCTTGCAAAAAAAAAACAAAAAAAAAAGAGAAAAGGGTAAAGCTGTGTACAATAGATCCAAGTGGTCCAACCTTTCCTTGGACCCTGCACATAGCGGGAGCTTTGTAGCACGTGGCTGCCATTCAAAATGAATTGTATGTTGGAAAATACATCAGTATGTTGTTACCTATTACCTGACTCTCTGATTTCTTTCTACTTTCTGTTTTAGCTATTCAAACTACCTTTGTAGCATGGGCATTGCTATAAATGGAGGCAGAGTAATTTAGGAAGCTTGATGAATGTAATAGGTAATAAGCAAATCTAAATTGGGCACTGAATCCTCTATATATATAGATATAGGTAATAAACAGAATTAACAAGGTACCTTCTATATTACTTCATTTTATATACTTATTTTGCCCTCAACAACTTGTTAAACATATATTGATGTAGATGAGCAAATTGATGAAGTCTGTTGTTCTTTGAATTCCCCAAACCAGGTAGATGCACTCACTTTGTTGCCAATATAATTATATAAATCATACTAGTTTTCTTCATACACGGATCTCAACCTATGTGGGAATTCTCAATTTGAAACCACTATAAATGAGTCTGTTAACTATAATTTTAATTTGATAAAAGGAAATTTTGCCTACCCCAGCCTCCTTTCAATCAGTCAACATTTTTTCGTGACGTGACTATAGTTAATTTTGGACAAGTAGCTTAGGTTGGCCTCCTACATATTCTTGTCTAGTCTGCTGTGCTAGATTTGGTTATATTTAGCCTTTTTTTTTTGCTTTTAATACTTTTTTTGGTCACTTATCAATATAACTCATGTCTCTATGAACGGTGATGATCAGGAGGATACATTAACTGTGGCTTCAGTTACCTTCTCTGTTGACTTCCTGCCATCTCTTTCTAATTCTTTGAATTAATTTCTTTGTAAGTTTCCTTTCTTCAGAACCTTTTTTATCTGGAAATAGTTACTTGAAGCTCTAGCTATACACCATCTATCTGCATCCCTTGTTATACTCTATTGCATAACTTCTGGATGCATGGATCAGAAATATATTTCAATATTTTGTTTCACCTAAAAGTTTTATCCTCCTGTATGCTTATTGGATGGTTCTTATCATCACAATATTTATTCTGACTATAATCCAGAGAATAGGCCTCGGAAATTCTACCGAGTTCCTTTTCTTTAACTAAAACAACCCAACATATTGTCAGTAGTTTCCATCATGAACTCATGTTTTTAGAGAGAATTGAGGCAGTACAAATTTTAAGTTACCTGGAAATATACTCTTGCCATTTCATTTGTTTGACAAATTATAGTGTGATCATGATGATCCATGCAGATTGGTTTTCAAACTCAACCAGCTTCACCATCATAATTTTTTCTTTTGATGCTGGCTCCTGCACAGGCAACTTGTCTTTGATACTTATCATTTTATTACACCCTTTTAGCTTATTAGCAAACCATATCTTCACGAGATTGCCACGGAATGAGCGGCACAGTCGGTTAACCGTTTCGGCGGGCCTGACCACAGATTCGGCGACCAAAATCCAACCCGAAACAGGCCCGGGTTACAAGATTAGCCCGCCGGGCTGGGTTGACCCGACTAGAGGTGGGCACGGATCGGGTTTTAACCTGGCCCGGCAAAACCCGCCGGGCTGAAAAACCGTAACCGGCCCGCTACAGTAGCGGGCCAGTTATGGGTCCAGTTAAATGAAACCCATGACCTGGCGGTTCTACCCACTGGGTTAGACGGGTTGACCCGCCGGGTTGAACCGGCGGGTTGGTGACAAATTGGGGCCCAAAATCTGGGCCCCAATGGCAATATGGTTACCAGTGGTGACCATATCACCAACAGTGGCCCGGCATAGCCGATTGGTTTGTGTTTTTTTTTCTTTTAATTTTGTTTCTTATATCTATATATAGTCTTCCCTTTCTATGCCATACCTCTCTTTCAATCTCACACCAAACACTCCATTCTCTCTTAATTTCTTAAGTTTTCAATTCTCTCAACAATTCTCTTCATTGGTTCGGTTTACCCAAGAGAAATGGCATCACGTGGTGGAAGCTCGAGGGGAAAGGGAATTGTCGGTTTGGCCTCCTTGCCTACTCAAGAGCGGTGAATGGCAAGAGTCACGAAAGTGTAGCCGACGAACCAACACCGCTTCATTGTGCCCTCGTAGACTGAGTAACAAATCAATTACGTAAAACAATGCCAAAATCCGATATTTTTAAAGTCCATTTTACAAAAGTGTATGATAATGATGGCATTATAACTCATGCTAAATGTAAGTATTGTTCTTCCGAATTTAAGCATAGCAAGGGAGGAGGGTATGACACATTTGCTAGACATATGGAGAAGCATCCGGACAAGCAAGGAAATCTTTGGAATCAATCTCAAATTCGATTTGCCGTAGACGAAAGTACGGGTTTCCACTTTTCTTTATTTACGTTTTCCCAACCGAGATACCGGCAAAAAATAGCGGAGACAATTTCTGTGGAGCACTTGCCCTTCAACTTTGCGGAGCGATGCCAAGTGCAGGAGTGCATCAATGAGACATTGCAACCGACATGCAAAAATGTATCAAGGAGGACGATTCAAAGAACGATCTTCAAACAATACAAACATGCTAAAGAACAACTTTGTGAGTATTTTCGCGCTAAAAAACACTTTGACAAAGATATATACCTGCTAACAACTGCATCCATTTCCTCAACAATGTCAATATAGACTTCATTGCTTGCACTCTTAAGGTCAGTTTTTCTCCAGGGAACAGAAGTTGTTGCATCTGGAAGCATGGTGCTCACTTTGGAACTTTTACCCGTAACAACACTCAACATTTTGCTAACAATATTTGGAGGGGCTATCATCTCTCTCAAAATGTTCGGTTCCGTTGTCAGAGGAAAACCATTGTCCATCATTTCATCCAATAACTGCAATTTGCACCAAATAAAAATTCATCTTCCACGAAGTTCTAAGCCACAAATAGGAGAGCAAGATTTGCTAGTAGAAAAAGACCTAGCAATCTCAAAATCACAACATGGGGATGCCAAATTTTGCTAATTACATGTCCACAATTTGTGATCTTATTTCCGTGGATAAATACATCTGATCCTTTTGGTACTTTTAGGATTTAAATTGACATTGTCCTGTAAACAACACTATTTCTGAATTATAACATTTTGAATGAATAAGACCATGCTATTTCAAGTCATCCAAGTGAGTCCATCCTCTCAAAAGTCTATTAGCCTTCTCCCATGGTAATTAAAAAGTAGAATAACTATATATCGTTTTTCATAAATTTTCTTCAATAAATACAAAGTTCTTAGTGACATATACTCTTCCTTGACACACAAACCACTATTACTGTAATAAGAAATTTAAGTTAGTAGTAATGACCAAATTGTATTCTTAAACCCTAAAAAAATAAATTATATTTTAATTTTCTTTTTAAAAAAATGAAAACTATGATATTATGATTCATAATATCATAGTTTTCAATTTTTTTTCAATTTCCTCATTTTATCTCTATATCATAATAACATAGTTTTTTAAAAAAATATATATAATTTTTGATATTTTAAAATTACATTTTTTTCTTTTAAGAAAATTGAAAACTATGATATTATGATTTATGATTCATAATATCATATTATCATATATCATAGTTTTCAATTTTTTTTTACATTGTCTCATTCTATTTCTATACATAAAATCATAGTTTTTTAAGTTTTTTTAAAATCATTTTTCCATATTTTTTAATATTTATTTTAATGAGATTATATAATTTAGATTATATATTTTAAAAAAATTGAAAATCGGAGTTGGGTCACGCCCACGTTCTCTGATGCACTGGGCGGTTATCGGTCACCTTTGGGTGACCCGTGACCCGTCGGGTCAACTCGGCCTGGCGGGCTACTAATGTTGCGGGCGCTCGGGGTTGGTCTTTGGTAGGCGGGCTAGCGGGTTAGGCCCACCGGGCCTGGTTAACCGGCCCGTGCCCATCTCTGGACACGCCGGACCCAGCGGGTCACTGTCACCTTCGAGTGACCCGTAGCCGGCCTGGGCCATATTGTAGAACCGGCGGGCCAGGCCCAACTCGCCGGTTTTTAAATTTTTTAATATATAATCTAAATTATCTAATCTAATTAAAATATATATGAAAAATATGGAAAATGATAATTTTTTTAAAAAAAACTCGATTTTATGTATAGAAATAGAATGAGAAACAACAAACAACAACAACAACAACAACTAAGCCTTAATCCCATACTAGATGGGGTCGGCCATATGGATTCTCTGTTTTCATGTCGCTCTCAAATATGAAATAAAATCGAAAACTATGATATATGATAATATGATATTATGAATTATAAATCATAATATCATAGTTTTCAATTTTCTTAAAAGAATAAAATGTAATTTTAAAATATCAAAAATTATATATTTTTTTTTAAAAAACTATGTTATTATGATATAGAGATAAAATGAGGAAAATGAAAAAAAATTGAAAACTATGATATTATGAATCATAATATCATAGTTGTTCATAATATCATAGTTTTCATTTTTTAAAAAAGAAAATTAAAATATAATTTATTTTTTAAAAAAACTATGATATTATGATATAGAAATAAAATGAGAAAAATGAAGAAGAAAATTGAAAACTGTGATATAATGATATTATGATTATATGATATATAGAAATAGAATACGAAAAATTAAAAAAAAAAAAACTATGACATTATAATTACGGCTTGCACTTAATTCGTTTATCTATCGAATTTAGTTGCTTACGTATCCACTTGGGTGTAAGAGGAATCGTAGTTCTCTTACCTTAAACTGGACCGGAGTTGTCACCCACTTACCTATTCGCCTACGGGGGTTAAACAACACTTTCGATGATCGGGGGCCGTTGTTGTGCTCATCATGTTATCGGTTAAGAAGAAGTCACTTACGACTTCCCATCTCTCGCTTGTTTATGCTGCCGTTGTGCACGCCCAATCATCTCAAAACATGAATTTCAATGTTTGGTGCCTATTAATGGGAACATGTTGAATCCAACATGTTTCCACTTCAGACCGAAAGTCTTTCAAGACGCCATCATGTAGACATAGGGCACGCAAAAATATTCTTTACAAGTAATAAAAGAATAGGATATGGATTTCCATTACCTTGCCACCAATGAAGAATGTAGATATGAGAATGTCGAAAGTCATATCTATATTCTCGTCCTCAGAGAATCGGAATGTGGTATTCAAATATAGGTCGACCTTTGTGTATTGAGAACCCCTAGGCTTCTTCTTCGCTTGCCTTTGTTGAAATGATTCTCCTCCACTATTGTTAGATCATTCCCCACAGCCAGGTTGCAACTTGTGGAACTATATGACCATAACGAGAGCAATAGCTCTTATACAGTTTAAAAAGTTGTGACCTAAATTCACTAATAATTACACTAACATCCATATAAATGTTAGTCCCCGGTCCATACCATCGAGTCTCTAGCTCACTCATAGGCCATGTCTGAGAATCCTGATCTCCATTAAACCCTAAGAACTTGTAATAAGCTTCTAAATATACATTTAAACCTTCTAATTTCTGCCTAGGATCTAAAACAAATGCAACTAAAGCAATAGGAAGTATATTTCTATAATAGCTCAACCACTTTGCCTTCATCTCTACAAGGCCTATAACCAATTGAGCATCTAATCTAAACTTCCACATTTGTTCAGCAACATCAACAACACCATACAAAAATAAATGTACGGTAGGAAAATAATCTTGTGAAAATAAATTTGTACATGTATTAAACACAAAAAGCAAATCCATAACTCTAGTAGCAATATTCCATTGATATTCAAATAAACTAAAACCAGGCAAAGCTTTATTAACAAAAGCAGTCAATAATGTCTCATAAGGAAATGTCGCATTAAGAAGCCTATAAGTAGAGTTCCATCTAGTTTTAACATCTTTTGGGAATTTTTTGGGTCTCATGTTATTTGCTTTACAATAACGACCCCATTGTTTTATCAATGTCATATTTCTTCCTATATATGATACTATATCCCTAATTGGTTCTACAAATTGTTTTAGTGACTCTAGTTCGGTTTGTACACATAAGTTCAATACATGACAAGCACATCTAATATGGAAATATTTTCCTCCGCATGAAGGCCTCAAATATTCTTCTAAAGGTCTAATTGAGGCCGTATTAGCATAGGCATTATCAAATTAAATTGAAAAATTTTTAAAACTCAAACCATATTCTTCGATGATTCCACGAATCATCCTATAAATATTATCGACGGTATGAGACTCATTGAATACCCTAAAACCAATGATTCGCTTTTGAATATTCCATGAGTCATCAATCCAATGTGTCGTAATACCCATAAAAGAATTTTCATGGAATACATCGGTCCATATATCAGAACATAAAGAAACAGAGGAGATACAAGCGCGAAAATACTCACAAAGTTGTTCTTTAGCATGTTTGTATTGTTTGAAGATCATTCTTTGAATCGTCCTCCTTGATACATTTTTGTATGCCGATTGCAATGTCTCATTGATGCACTCCTGCACTTGGCATCGCTCCGCAAAGTTGAAGGGCAAGTGCTCCACAGAAATTATCTTCGTGATTTTATCCCGGTATCTCGGTTGGGAAAACGTAAATAAAGAAAAGTGGGAACCCGTACTTTCGTCTACGGCAAATCGAATTTGAGATTGATTCCGAAGATTTCCTAGCTTGTCCGGATGCTTCTTCTCCATATGTCTAGCAAATGTGCCATACCCTCCTCCCTTGCTATGCTCAAATTCGGAAGAACAATACTTACATTTAGCATGAGTTATAATGCCATCATTATCATACACTTTTGTAAAATGGACTTTAAAAATATTGGATTTTGGCATTGTTTCTGTAATTGGATTTGTTACTCCAGTCTCTGAGGGCACAGTAGACGATGTCGGTTCATCGGCTACACTTTCGTTCTCTTGCCATTCACTGCTCTCTTGAGTAGGCAAGGCGGCCGAACCGACAATTCCCTTTCCCCGTGAGCTTCCACCACGTGATGTCATTTCTCTTGGGTAAACCGAACCAATGAAGGGAATTGTTGAGAGAATTGAAAACTTAAGAAATTAAGAGAGAATGGAGTGTTTGGTGTGAGATTGAAAGAGAGGTATGGCATAGCAAGGGAAGAGTATATATAGATATAATTAAGAAAATTAAAAGAAAAATAAAAACCAGCAGTTAACGGCTAACATTTATTGGTGACCAATCGTTACCAAACGGTATATGTCACCTATCGGGACACCAACGGTGTCACCAATGATAGTGACTAAATTGAGGCCCAGGTTTTTTGCCCCAATTTGGTTGCCAACCCTCTTGACCAGGCTCAACCCGGCGAGGTTGAGCAGACGGGTCAACATGCGACTCGGCGTGTAGAACCGCCGGGTCAGCTGTGTTTCCGGCCGGCCCGGGTCAATCGACCAAAGTGGGTTTTGCCCAAATGGTTAAAACACGGCCCGTGCCCACCTCTACCCTGGAATGCTCCTGCAACAAGGCATCCTTCAACATTGAATTTAATGCAGTCATTTCTTCATTGTTCTATACTCCTCTATGAACTTTTGTTTTCTTTCTTCTTTTTCTTTTTTTTTTCCTTTTTTTGCATTTAACTCTTTTTTTGACCTATTTTACATCAAATTCAGGAACCAACATGACTAGTTCTTATTGTTGTTGTTTCCTTACTGATGCAATGTTTGAAACTTGGCCATGAACAATATCTGCAACACTCAAAACCTTGGTTCCCCCCATCTGCTTTATTTTGTCGGTGCTGCATTTTTATTTTTGGAAAAATATTATAAAAAGATACTTATCACATTCATGCAGAGGTTTTCTTTCTTGTCTTTATTTTCTTGGATGCTACGTTTCTCTGTCAATCATTGAAGACATATTGTTCCCTTATACATATTGCATCTTGTTAATTGTTAAACCATGTTTGTGTTTGTTTACAACTACCGTTTTGGTCTTTTACCATAGCCATTATCTTAGGAAAAAAAAATCAGTTTACTTGCATATATTTTTTTAAAAAAAAACACCATTCATCTTATACTCTAATTGTCTTCTTATATGTGCAATTAAGTGTAATTATAAACTGTACAAGAACATAAATATTAGAAAAATTATTATAGTCTAGTCAGGAAGTCTTGTCAGGCTATATATCATTACTCAAATACTACAAGAGCTTGTTTTACACAAGTGGTATCGATTATAAATGCAACGACCTAACAGAAATTTGATTCCTATAAATGCAAGCATTTTTTAGTTTGAACTATAATCGGGCCTACCTCTAAACATACAAGAAACCAAGGCTAGTTTTCCATTTGAATAAGTCTATCTTTTTGACTAGTAAGAATCCTTGATTTGAGAGCTAATAGGAAATAAAACCTTGTCATAATAGTCTAAATGCCAGTTCTATTAATACTGCTATGGTGTTTAAGCATCAATTTAGTGGTTCACGATCCTCGTCAGAGATGGAGACACACACCCGCCATCCATCCTTGGACATGTACATGCTGGAGGGGAAACAACGAATGCGCTCCCACTCCATTGGCACGATGATCAAGACCTCCTCGGGCCTTGCAGGCCATCACATGATTCCGGTGGCGCTAGCGGAACATTTTGTGCCCAACGAGACCCGAGATCGAATCCCCACTCTTGCAAGATAAGGTTCGGGTTGTTGATGTTCTCGTGTGGACTAACACAGGATCGAGCTACCACACGGGTGATGTTCTTCTGTGAACTAACATAGGATCGAGCTGCTCCGTCTGTACACGTTCTTGACTTCCCACGTGGGGGCCCTTGTTGCCTTTGTCAAAAAAAAAACAATTATTTTAAAGTATCAAGATATTTTTTATTTTTTATTTTCTCAACATCCATTTTGAGCTCAATCTATGCTCACAAATGAATTCATGGTATGATATATCTCATCTTTGGTCATAAAATATATATCATTAACATGTCAAATAAATGATTTTGGTGGTATATATCTTCTCAAGCATGTGTCTTCTCAACACATTTTAGTAGCTTCAGCCTTTTAGACACATTCTTCTGATGAAGACAAAGTAATAAATGTCTCTTTTGATGTTTTATAGGTCAAATTGGCGTTGCTTCTACTAAGACCCAATTTGCTTATTACTAGGGATATAGAATGGGCTAAAATTATATTATGTTTGCATTTGAGCAGGTATATATTTTTGTTATCTATCTCTGATAATTTCATCATGCACCTCGAATTTGATTGAGTTTTGATCGCAAATGTAACAATTATTAGTGTCTATACCACATGAAGTTATTAGGATGTTGTATTTTAATTTTTCACCTCTACATGCAAAAAGGATTTTTGCATGTTGAAACAGCTGTTATCTAGTCTTAATCATGAATTGACTTGGATATCTCATATCTAACTTTCTGCTTAATTTGGTGTGTCACTCATTTTAGATTTTATGAGATTGCTATACTACACCAAAGAATAAAAACTTGTATATGTCTGGAGAGTAAACTTTCTATACTATACCAAAGGATAAACTAACTTCAAGCAGCTTTGTACTTCAGACACGCATTCTATCGGCAAAAAAACTATAGTGCAGTGACTATTTTATAGGATCTCTTTTGTGATACATGGAAAATAATGCCTTTCAAATAAAAACTAATCCTTCACTTTGTCTTCATGTTGATTTTGGATAATGCACTTTACGTTGATCTTTTTGAACATGACATGACTATAATGAGCATGTAATTCACGTGAAATATTACATTGGATGTTTATATGTGATTTTCTTACAGTTTTCTGACATTATAGTTTTACATGGTTGCTTCCCCTTCTTGGATATATTGCATTGTAATGTTGTTTTAACTTTCTGAGGTTTGATGCATAACATTCCATTGAATCAGAACATGATATTTTCCTGGTATTTTGATTATGTTTGAAGTTGCATTTATGGTTTGATAATTTTCAGTTACGTTCACGTTTATGTTGATGGTTACACTTGTTTTTTAGTTATAGGAAAGTCGATACATTGTAGTGAATCCAAACTATCCATACTCTGTATGTATCTAATCTTTACCACTGGAGTTTTTTATAACTTTTTAATAATGGTACTGAATTCAAATTTTCACCACACTTTTTTCATGTAATCACTTGTTTATTCATCCAAACTATCCATATATATGTGTGTGTGTGTGTGTGTGTGTGTGTGTGTGTGTGTGTGTGTGTGTGTGTGTGTGACTTTTTCATGTAATCACTTGTTTATTCATCCAAACTATCCATATGTGTGTGTGTGTGTGTGTGTGTGCAAAGTAATGTCATCTATAGACATATACCTAGCTCATCTCTTATATTTTTCTATCAAAGATAAAAGATAAGCTAGGTATCTGAGATGAGCTAGGTATATGTCTATAGATGATATTACTTTGCTCATATATATATCCTATAGGCTAGGAATAAACAAGTTATTATAGGTGAAAATTTGAATTCAGTACCATCATTAAAAAGTTATAAAGAACTCCAGTGGTGAAGATTAGATACATACAGAGTAAGGATAGTTTGGATCCACTACAATGTACCGGCTTTCTTGTAGTTAAAAAACAAGTGTAACCATCAACATAAACGTCAGATGTAATTGAAGATTATCAAACCATAAATGCAACTTCAAACATAATCAAAATATCAGAAAAATATCATGTTCTGATTCAATGGAATTTTATGCATCAAACCACAGAAAATTAAAACAACATTACAATGCAATATATCCAACAAGGGGAAACAACCATGTAAAACTATAATGTCAGAAAAACTGCAAAGAAATCACGTATAAACATCCAATATAATATTTCACATGAACTCCATCCTCATTATAGTCATGTCATGTTCAAAAAGATAAACGTAAAATGCATTATCCAAAATCAACATGAAGATAAGTGAGGGATTAGTTTTATTTGAAAGACATTATTTTTCATATATGACAAAAGAGATCCTCTGAATTAGTTACTGCCAACTGTTGGGATCTCATCTCGCTGTCAGTGCTTGGGGTTTCATCCGCTCCAATTCTGGGTGACCCATCTCCAAACCCTAATCCTCTTCTCCCCTTTCGATCTTATTCGGCCCTAATTCTCTCAGGATCTTCTTAACATGGAGGTGATGCTGGAGAAGCAGGTGTGCAGGTGTGGACCGCTCCATCTGTTCCTGGTTCTGGGATCACGCCCCATCCCAATCCAAGATATCACCAATCCATGACTCCTATCGAAATCTCATTCCATTCGATCTCTCGTTCATTGTTGTTGCTGCTTCAAATCATCAGGCCTTGCCGGTGATCGCGTTTCCCACGCACTATCTCTAACATGTTGTCCATGATGGCATAACTTTCTTGGCATGCACCCAGGTTAAGATGCCACCCCTCACGGCGATCGAGGTGAGCTAGGTCGTGAAACAAGCGTGGAGATTTTGGAAGAGAGTCATGTTCTATGGTCCAGTTTTTGTAATAGTTTTTTTTTCCTTTTCTTTTCTTTGGCAGTTCCTCTACAGACTGCTGGATGTTTTGACTGATTATCTTGGGTCTCTGAACGAGGATTTGATCAAGGATAATTTCGTTATAGTCTATCAGGTGCATGCTCCTCCTAAAACCCTTTATTTTGTATTTAGGTTTAAGGATGCAATTTGGTTATCTGGATTATAATATACTACTAACTTAAATTTTTTATTGCAGTAATAGTGGAATGTGTGTCATGGAAGAGTATATGTCAATAAGAACTTTGTATTTATCAAAGAAAATTTACGAAAAGCGAATATGTCGTTATTCTAATTTTTAATTGGCATGGGAGAAGGCAAATTACCTTGTCATTCTGTTCTTGAAGAAGGCTAATAGACTTTTGAGAGCATGGAATCACTTGGTTTAATGATGGGCAATGGCGTGGTCTTATTCATCAACTTAGCTGTGAGTCTTCTAATGTTGATATTGCAAATATGGATCGACCATCAGAAATAGTGTTGTTTGCAGGACAATGTTAATTTAAATCCTAAAAGTACTAAAAAGGATCAGATGTGTTATCCCTGGAAATAAGATCACAAATTGTGGACATGTAATTAGCAGAATTTGGCATCCCCAGGTTGTGATTTTGAGATTGCTGGGACTTTTTTCTACTAGCAAATCTTGCTCTCCTATTTGTGGCTTTGAACTTCAGGAAGTTGAATTTTTATTTGGTACAAATTGTTGTTATTGGATGAAATGATGGACAATGGTTTTCCTCTGACAACGGAACCTGACATTTTGAGAGATGATAGCCCCTCCAAACATTGTTAGTAAAATGTTGAGTGTTGTTATGGGTAAAAGTTCCAATGTGAGCACCATGCTCCCAGATGCAACAACTTCTGTTCCCTTGAGAAAAACTGACCTTATAAGGGTGCAAGCAATGCATTCTATGTTGACACTGTTGTGGAAATGGATGCAGTTGTTAGCAGGTACATATCTTTGTCAAATTGTTTTTTGTGCTTATCGTGGCTTTTTTCACAGGCTTGATGGTATCTGGATACTGTGCTTATCAATGCCTTCTTGGCTTTCTTGACGTATAAGCCAGTCATAGTGACAAAGCGGCTTATGTGGTATCGAAAATGACAGTTTACCCATTATGTGTTACATAACCAGTGAAAATTAGGTGTGTAAATACAGCACCATTGTTTACAAGATGTTTGGGCTTTTCTGAGTGGAAGAAGTATATTTCCTATTTCCAACATCTGACTGACTTTTAAAATGAACAGTTAAGGCATATAAGAAAGGGATAATTAGTAAATCTCTGGGAACAAAGAAGCTTTACTAGTTTGATCCAAGTGGAGCTTATGTTTATGGTCAAATCCAACTTGCTTCATGCTTTTAGGCCAGCAGCGAAGGAATTCAAGGATTATCACGCTCTCCGCGTCGATGTCTGCAGTTCTAGGGTTTTGCTTCTTGTTCCTCAAGTTCACGGCTGTGCCGGGCTCGAAGGTTGTCCCTTATTCGGAGATGGTGGCGGAGCTCCAGAGTGGGCGAGTGTCCGCGGTCCTCTTCGAAGAGGGCTCTCGTCGCATTTTCTACGACAGGCGCTTTGATGGCCAGGAGAATGCGGTGTCGGAGATGGATGGTGAATCTTTGCCCATGGAGGGAAGGAATGCGAAGGAGAGGAGTGGATCTCTTCTCAAATGGCGGTATTCCACGAGAAAGATTGACCATGATGAAAATTTTCTTCTTGGTTTAATGAGAGAGAAGGGGGTTACTTACAGCTCTGCTCCTCAATCTGTGATAATGGCTTTAAGGAGCTTGTTGATCACTGTGATTTCTCTTTGGATCCCTTTAACACCCTTGATTTGGCTGCTTTATCGACAGCTTTCAGCAGCCAATAGCCCTGCAAAGAAGCGCCGGCCCAGTAAACAAATAGTGAGTTTTGATGATGTTCAGGGTGTGGACTCTGCAAAGGAGGAGCTTATGGAGGTGAGGGCTGCTCTTGACGTCTTATAGTTCAATAAGAGCATGACTACATTGTGATCATCTTTTTGCTCAAATTAATATGAAAAAATGAAATTTGGCTACTGATGGTTAGGGACACTAGCTGTCATGAATTTTGATTTGAATTGAGATGAACATGATTAAGGATAATTCATGTCTTTATCATAGTATCAAAAACAAATATTTCTCATGGCAATTATAGCACTAATAGAGGGAGCATAATAGGTTGACACACTAAATTAGCATAGGTTCTCAGCCTACAAATGATTTGGACTTGGTGTTTCTGAGACCCCAACCTGGCAAGGGCTTTATTTATCAAGCAGTTCTCTTTCTCATTGTTTAAGTAATTGTCTGCTATATTATGGTTGCACCAAATGGCCATTTACATAGAAGCACGCGGACATTCCCACTAACTGCTTTCTCTCACAATTTCTATTTTGATTATGTGTTTTTTGTGCTTGTTTGTTTGCCCAAAATGTAATTTTTTGTTAGGTGTAAATTTGTTTTTTAAGATTTATTCCTATTATTTTGTAATTAATTCCCTTTTTCTTTGTCATTGTTGTGTAATTTGAAATGGCAAATAAGAAATGGTTTAATATGCTGCCAGGACTTCAATAAAATGGTGATTATTTGGTTTTGTAAGTTGTGGTCATAGTGTCTAGTTCAGTTTCCTATTCTTAATTTCGCCTTAGTTGCATCTCATGTATTTCAATTAGTGCATGTCTCACCTCCTAGCCACCATTACTTCTAATTGATATTATATTCGAACCTAAGTTAATTTTCTTGGTCCAAGTTAATTTTTTTGTTGTAAAATCTCAATTAGCAATTAATCATGACTTTAAACTCCTAAGAATCATCTATTGATTTATAATCGGAAACCCCACATAAAACCAAAGCTGGACTTTGGATGCAGGATGATACGAATGATGGCATTCAAATCAAATTTCATTTTGCACCCTTTCTCCACCATGTACTTCTTCAAGCTTGATGTTTAACTTAGATAGAATTTAACTTACTTTTGCTTGAAGGTTTCATTATTTAAAATTCTTGCTTTACAAATATGCATTCGCCCATTAGGAATTTTTCACCTGAATGACTTTCTACATGACTATCTCATGTGGTCTGCGTGATAGTCTTCACTCTTCAGCACTATATTTGTTCAAGAAGCAAATCAACTGATGCTAGCACTTCAAAGTTGTTGTCACCTTCTCACAAGTTAACAACATACAGTTTGCAACTTTTACCATTTGAAAAGTCATCATTCTTGCAATCGTAGGTTACAGCTTGAGAAACCTTCTTCAATTGATAATAATTGTTTTAACAGAAAGTGGTCAAGACATGTTGGAACTCACCTCCTTTGAAAGTTGAAAGCTTGAAGCATATGTTAATTCGAGCTGTCTATTTGTCATACATTAGTTTGAGGCATGCATGTGGAGTTGAAAAAGATATCAAACTTCTCATCAGGTACATAGTGAGTAGACATCATTTTATAACCTCCTTGATATAGAGTGCCAACCCATGTATCTCTTTAACAATACATGGTATGAAATTTGTTTGATTTTGAACTTCTAACTATACTTGCCATTTACTCCATGTGTTTCATTCTCCTTTCTCCTTTTGTACCCCCACACACAGAGAAAAACATGTATAAATAGGAACACAATTTAGAGGGGTCATCCTCCCTTACTATTTTAATGCACCTCTTATGACTGATCCATTCTAATTCCAAACAATTCCATCTTTCAGTTATCCAATCAACTGCAGTTATTGATGCCAATAGAAGAAGTAATTGGTACCGGATAGTTAATCCTAGAAATTGTAGAGTTCCATTCTTGAAGTGTACTTGAACCTTGACCCTTGGCTTTTACCCTCCCCTTTCATGAAATCCTTTAATATTGAGTATTGCCCATCATCAAGTGTGGTATTAAAGCTATGATACACCTACTTTGACCACTTCTTTTCAAAGCAACAGTCCTTGTATGTTCCGCCTAGGAGGAATCCATAGATTTATTACAAATCTTTCTCATTTTTAAGATTTTCAATTATCTAGCTTGTCCCACTAACTAGACACTGAATCATTCCCAGCACATAGTTTAAGACATTAGGATCTCAACCTTCAAAATCATCTACATTTTTTATGAATTGCAGGTTTGTCAATTCTGAAGTTTACTGAATATTAAATTTTACATAATGCATACAACAACAACTAAGCCTTAATCTCATACTAGATGGGGTCGGCTATATAGATTCTCGGTCTCCTTGTTGCTCTCAAATTTGAAAAAAAAAAAAAATAATAATAATAATAATAATAAATAATTCTATGAGAAATTTTACATAATGCATACAATAGTAGTAAACTGCTTAATATGTAGCATATCCTGATTAGGTTGGTTTGCTTCTGTCAAGTTGGGCTGTAAAGCATTTTGTATAGTATATCATTGTTGTAGTTATAAAAATGATAATAGTAGAAATAATGTAGAAAACCCATATGCAATTAGGAACTTCAAGTTTTTAATTTTGCTTCTGGTAACTTCAAATTGTGATTCTGTCTGTTACTTTCAGAGGGATGATCTATTTATCCCATGATATCCTATTCATTCTTCAGATATCTTCTGATTGATAATTTTTATGCTACTGTCATAGATAGTTTCATGCTTACAAGGTTCAATAAACTACAAAAAATTGGGAGCAAAGTTACCCAGAGGTGTGCTGCTTGTGGGCCCTCCTGGAACTGGGAAGACCTTACTGGCACGCTCTGTTGCTGGAGAAGCTGGAGTTCCTTTCTTCTCAGTTTCTGCAAGTGAGTTTGTAGAGTTATTTGTTGGAAGAGGTGCAGCACGCATAAGAGACCTGTTCAGTGTAGCAAAAAAGTGTTCACCATCTATAGTATTTATTGATGAGCTTGATGCTGTGGGAGGGAAGCGAGGCAGAAGTTTTAATGATGAGCGAGATCAAACCCTAAATCAGGCATAATTTCAACTTTCCGATTGTATTAATAATACCTTATGTTCTTCTGAAATATGACTTTCTAGCTTTCTTTACTCCTTTCAGTTGCTGACAGAGACTGATGGATTTGAGTCGGATATGAAAGTAATAGTTATTGTGGCTGCCAATAGGCCAGAAGCATTAGATCCTCTGCTCTTTGTCGACCTGGCCACTTCTCAAGGATAGTGTTTGTCGGTGAACCAGATTTGGATGGGCGTAAAAGAATTTTGGCTGTGCATTTAAGAGGAGTTCCTGGTTTTTCACTTTCTCAGCCACCAGTTGGGGAAACAGGTTCTCAATCAGTTGCTCGTCCCATGACTCCCATCTACTAACCTATATAAGATCACCAACCTGCATATTCCTTAAATCAATGTCAGTGTTAATGAAAGTGGGTTTCAATTCAATTGGAATGTCAAATATCCAGGGCTGTTTAAGAATTGAATCATGCCTAGCTACATTACTTAATTTTAGATGTCCTCTAATCTCTTTAAGTGTATTTTTAATTGATCTATAAGTTCATGTGGTAGATTATGTTGGGGCAGGGGGGAAATGCTAGAGTTGAGAAGTAGAAAATAGATGTCAAAATGTCAAAGGAAGATGAAATCAATTGAAACTTGGGCCATTTAGCAAATTGAAAATAATGACAGTGGTCTTTGAATCCTTGTGTGCCAAACTTTGATTTACTGAACAAGCTTTTATAAGAACATTCAATTGAAACTTGTTTATTTATTTTTTGTACCACCCTCACTTTTATATTTAATGTGATATGGTTTATCTAAGTTAAAAAAAAAAAAAAAAAAACACTTGTTTATTTAAATGTCAAAATACAGTATCAAAAATTGGGACTTACACAACTCCATAATATTATTTGGTTTCATTAAACAAAGGTCTGATATACTTCTATTGAACAATGCTTAGGTCATTAATTATTGTCACATGATTCTTTGATGCGTCGGTCAATGAACTCATGGACAACAATGTATGTATTGACAACATGCTGCAGTAAGATTTCAACATGTATCTCAACACCTGATAATTTTAAGAAAAGGATTTAAATAAAAGAGAATTTTTCTTTTTTAAATTTTAATGAGAGCACTACATCTGCTACGTTGACAACACAACTTCATCAATCTTTTGATTTCCTGTCAACTTCATCAATCTTTTGATTTCCTCTTCGAGCCATTCCGATAACCGTTCAGTTAAATTCACAGGAATTATTAGAGTTATATACTCTTAGCATTGGAATACTTTTCAGCTAGTTATAATAACTTGAGCTGATGTCAATAAAAGTGTAATCTAATAATTCTTATATAAATAAAAAGCACAAAATTATTAATTTTCTAACATCTTGATAATATCAATGGTTCGATTGGAAAACTAATCCATGAATTTAGCAATATATGTAACTAAATCTGATTAGTATGAAGTCTTTGTTTACACCAAAATAATTTTTTTTTATAAAAAAGCTGGAAGTGCCAATGAAATACAGCCAAATGCATTGGATAGCCAACCAGCATCTCCTATTCGCCAACAATGAAAATAGGCAGACCCCTGAAATAATAGCAAAGGCAAATTTTAGTACATGTTTAAAAAAGCATTCAAACAGTATTAGGATGACATCATATGCTGTCAAATATAAATAAGAGATCATCAAGTTGGCTAACAAACTCCATTTTAAAGGAGAGGTCGAGGGTTCGAAGTGCACACGGAACCTGAACTGTACACAATTAAGGTCCTTTGTATGCTTTGGAGAGTTTGGCCAAATAAAAGGGTTAATTTTCATTTATAGCCTAAATCTTGGTCCACACAATCGAAATATATGCGGCTCATCCATGTATGATAATTTTATTGTTAACATTAACTATCAATCAAAGATAATCAACAATTGAGATATATGCTACCATCTCAATAAGGAGAAAACCTGAAGTAGTTGTATTTCTAAGCATGCAATCAATATAAAAAGTAACCGCATTATAAGAACGATGCTCACCAGCCACCACGTCTAGAGAAATAGTCAGTGTCTAAAGACACAGCAAGGGCAACAACCACAACTCTTTCAGTTAGAGTCAATGGGCGAGTGATTTTTAATTCTGGGATCTACAACCATATTCAAAAACATTGTTTCAGAGACGATATCCAACAAAAAGTTATTAAAATTTTATAATTTGGAAGAAAGATAAAAGAATCTTGCCACTGAGGTCATGCCAACTTTTGAACTTGGATCAGGGTTGCCAAAACGAATTACATAATTGTCCAAAGATCCGTGAAGAGCTGCACATGACATCAAAACAAATAATTTTTTTTTTCAAGTGACTATAATCTTTCATAAGTGGGTGTGACAAGATCTACTTCCAAAAAAGTCACAATGTGAATTTTTCCTTACCAAGGATAGATATATTAAATCCAAGAAATCCAAGACAACACATGACGCAGACAACCACATCATATATGAATTCTTACAATTTCTCTTAGCAAATATATAGATTATAGAGGTAAAAAATGAGAAATTCTGGTTTCACGAATAGAGATGGTCGTGTATTGGAAGGATATTTGGGTTAGCACATTCAACTTTTGGCTCAATCACGTAATTTTGAAATATAAAAGAATACATATTACTCTTTAAAAACTTAGAAAATACTCCTATGCAGCCAAAACCATACACAAAAATGAATCTGCACAACATTTAATTTATATAAACAAAAATTTTTGCCAACACTTTCGAAGTTTTAATCTAAAGATTATTAACATAAGTTGAATACAAAACCTTTTAGAAACCACAGGATCTTTCACCGGAAAAGAAACAGTGACACTATCATAAGCCAGAAAATAAAAGAGAACCACTAACTTGAACATTATACAATAATTTATATTCATCAATATTTTCACTATTAGCATCATATTCCAAAACTTTGAAGGCATAGATCCACATTCATAATGTAAAAGATCATAGTGTAGTTCCATATAAATTCTAAATAAAAGTAGACTGATATGTTAGGCCCGAGAGTAATAAGACATATATTAGGCGTAAAAGATGCAAGGCTATTTTGGTAATTATGGTTATTAGGGTTTTAATTTAAATATATGATTAGGAGTTAGATTATGCTTAAGATTGGCTTACCTATCGAATTGTAAGCCTTCAATTATCAATAAGACTCGATGATTTATTCAATTGTCAATTGTTTATCGTTCAGAGTCAATCACAATATTTATTAAAGGAAAAAAGACCACCTCAAGCCCAAGACTCCTCGATCCACGATCAATCACGAGCCAAAACATTTCCTTCTTCATCCTTCAAAGTAAAAGTCCAATTCCAAAAGCCAGGATTTTCAACCACAGCAAACTGCTTGTTTCTGTACATCAGATATTAAAAAGATCACTATTTCTGGAGCTTGATTTTCATCATCTAACATCAATTTAATAATAGCTAATTGCTAAAACCCTATTATCTCGGAATGCTTGTACTTCTTACATTTTTCGCAAAAATGCAACGCATGAGGTGAATCAAAAGAATAAAATGCAAACGGTCTTATAATATTACTGTTTAGGCGTCCAAACTCATGTGAATAAATTTTGTATTATTTGTTAAAAAAAACTATCAGGCTTCTATCGGATGCTAGCAAACCTTTAAAGATAAAGTTCATGCATAATTTCATAAATTCATAAAATCAAGTTAGTTGGCAAAGCAAAATATATTACCCAAGATACAAATCATAAATTCGTCTCCAAAGATGCCAGCGTCTGTGAACCACACCAACTACCTAGAGAAGGAAATTGATTTGTAACCATTAGTTGTCCAGTATATAAAAGAACCTTGCCACAAATTTAATATTAAAATGAATTGGATAAATTATTACTTCAGTATGAAAAGATTTGCTTCCTTACCTTCTTCCCTACTTCTGTGTAAATTGTGCTGTTAATCAACCAAAATGGCCTGCGAATCTAAACCTCAAGTAAATGTTATGAATAATGAATTAGATAAAATTATTCTTAAAATTTTTGCTTGTAGATTTAGATTCTTACCCTAAATATCTCATTGCCCATGCCATCAGTTATAGAAGCAACAAATGGGCGTCTTGTACGAAGCAACTGCAATAAATCAAATCAAAGTCACCATACAATAGAAATTTGTAATAAAATGAAGAGTCGACTCATCATAAAGTAAATAAACCCAACACTTAGCACAATGTGAATTTGCACATCTTATAGAAAAGAACTAAATCAGATTCATACAAATAAACCCATCACTTCAGAATGAGAATCAATATATTCTCTATTAATGATATGGATTTGACATCGGTTCTACTACCATAAATCAATCAAACATTGTATGAAGAAAATACTAGACAAAAATTAGTCATGAATAACTCAAACTTAATCAGCTTGACCAATGTGAAATAGAACATTTTAAACCCTATTTAAATTCTGAGGGCATCAACCAACTGTACAAATGTTACAAAGAAAATAAATTATAAAGAAGAAACATATAGGGTTAATTTTTTTTACCCAACTGAACAATGTTGTTTTTTCGATCTGGCACCTCAACTTTTTTAACTCTATAAAACAACCGCAACTTTTTCTAAGTTTCAAAAAAGCACCTCTGTCGTCACCCAACAGACGGCCGTGAGATTAAGTCTTTAATTATTTTATTAACCTTATTATAACCCTGTTATAACCTTATTATAAGTATTATTATAATAAGAAAAACTCAAACCCTTCTCTCTCTCCTCACGTCCCTCCCCACTTCATCACCACCACTTCTCTCCATGTCAACCTTCACTCCTCCACCTCCACCTCCTCTCCTCCGTCCTCAGCCCTCCTCTCCACCACAAAGATCCTCCTCCTCCTCCTTCCCATCTCCCTCTACAACCACAAGCACCACTTCCACCCTCTCCTCCTATCCCTCTATGTTTTTCACCTCTACCAAGCTTTAGACCTTGTCCTCTCCACCGTATGTTTCCTCGCCGGAGCACTCCTCGGGCTCGACCTCGAGTCGCAGTTCAATGCATCGTATTTCTCCACCTCGCTGCGTGACTTCTGGGGCCGCCGTTGGAACCTCATGTTTACCGGCATCCTCCAACCTTCTGTTTACCTTCTCGTGCGCGCCAATTTCGGGCCAGTCGCTGGAGTATTCTCCGTCTTCCACATCTCGCCGGTTCAGGCCAGTCACCTGCTTCTTTATACTACATGGAGTTCGCACAACCGGGGAGGGGGTGGTTGCTCGCCGATTCCAAAATTCCAGCTGGCGTGGTGTACATCAAGCACTGGTGCCCCCACTAGTGCTCAGCTTTGTCGCCGTCATTGGGTCTGGAAATGTAAAGACTCAATAAGGGTTGAGTTGAATGGAGTGGAGATGGAGGTTTATTAGAGTGCAGAGAGGATGACGGTTTTGAGGAAGCCCTTGGAGTACGAGGGGTCAAAACGGTGGAAAACCAAGAAGGCGATAACTAGTGCGACGGCTGTCTCGTTGGCGATGTCGGAGCCTGGGTTTTGAGGCTTTATCTTCAGTACTATCCTCAGTGTACTTCATGTCCTCTGGCCTTTTCTAGCATCCATGGTCCTTGTTTGCATCTCCAACCTTCACACCATTAATGTCCAAGTCTTAGAATCTCATATAGAGATGAAGATGAAGAAGAAGAAGAAAAAGAAAAAGAAAAAGAAGACCTGAACATAAACGGTGTTAGGATGAGCAACGGCTTTGAGAAGGTAATCAGTGGCCCATCGAATGACATCCTTAGCATGCTGAAGCTCACCTTTCATAACCAAACTCAATCACACTCCATGAAAGCATTGTAGTAGTGAAAACCATGGAAAATCCAAACTTCACATTATCCCCTGCATCATATATAATACCC
Organism: Dioscorea zingiberensis; assembly: GCA_026586065.1. NCBI lineage: Eukaryota > Viridiplantae > Streptophyta > Magnoliopsida > Dioscoreales > Dioscoreaceae > Dioscorea > Dioscorea zingiberensis. The sequence continues at coordinate 13,623,278 of CM048821.1, read as the reverse complement.
ACCAACCAAGTCCACCTGCATGGATGCATGCATGCATTCTTTCATTCATTCATTCTCTCTAAATAAAATGATAAAGAAATGATAGTGTTAAGAGACCAGAGTCTTTCCTCCAAGTCATCCTCTGGTTTGGAGGGAGTTTCTTTGATCTCTGGCCTTCAAAGAAGAGTATGGACTTAGAGAGAGAATCTCTGTAGTTTTGAGTTGAAGGCTAGTAATGGTGGTTGTTTCCAAAGACATTGAAGGGTGGTAGTGGTAGTGGTAGTGGTGCTTGTTTCTTCGAAACCCAGGCTCCAACGTCAATGTCGCCGTCAACAAAGACATACAAGAAGGCGTTGGAGGAATGCTCCACCATGGCCACGTTCATCGAGTCGAGTTGTAGGGCTTCGTCGATCGGGTCGGGTTTGTGCTTAATCAAGACGAGAAGAAGCATTTGTTTATTTTGCTGACGTTGACAAAAAAAGAGAGGATCCCACTCTTAAATCTTTTTATTTAGCAAAAAAAGGTATCACGTGTTGTCACGTGACTTTATTAAACACACGGTCGTTTCCTGGGTGATAACAGAAGTACCTTTTTGAAACTTATAAAAAATTGCGGCTGTTTTATAGAGTTAAAAATGTTGAGGTGCCAGATCGAAAAAACAACATTGTACAGATGGGTAAAAAAAAAAAAAAAAAGTAACCCAAACATATATTAGTTTCAAGAGCATATTAGCATGTCCCAAACATATTTCCAAGTATATATTGTAACAAATCTAGCCTCAACGCAAGTATTATAAGCATAGTTATTAAACCCGGACCGGCCCGGTAGTCCAACCGGTCAACCCGGTGACCTGGTGCTTAAACCGGTCCGGGTCTCTAGTTGGCCCGTTTAAGCAATTGACCCAGTTTGACCCGGTTTGACCCTAAAACCCTAAGTGACTCCAAATGGGTTTCTCTGACCCGGCTGGGTCAATGTTTTTTTTTTTTTTTGAAATGACCATTTTATCCTCAATTTTTTTTATTTATTTTAAATATGGTAAAGGCCAAATTATGTAATTTTATTAAAATAAAAAATTTAAAAACTAAATCCCTAGATAAATGATTGAGTATGGATTATGATTTGTTTTATCATCTGACACATTTTTCAGCATATGCATTCTAGAGCCTTTTTATGTTAAGGATGTTGAGCAAGCCATGATTCATGTCAGAATTGATTACCCATTTGCTTTTTTCCTTCAATAATTAATGAATATTATATATTATTACATATTAAAAAATAATTTATAATTTTAAAATATATTTAAAAATAAATATATTAAGTTATTAACCCAAAGATTGACCAATGACCCAACCGCTGGAACCAGTTGACTCAGGATCCAGAGCCCCAAATTGAAGTCGATGCCTGAGCCGGGTCTAATAACTATGATTATAAACACATCAGCCTGTTGTATAATGATCCACTCAATTTGGGTATTTAGAAGGTTAAACAACTGAGAAATCGTATTGAAGAGATTGTCTTCTCATTTCATAACCCTACATAATGAAAAACCATTCTAACAGTGTACAAAGGCATAACATTTTTTAAGAGGACTATAAGACCATTGAGTATAACACACTTGTGTGTTATGGACAGATACATACTTCAGCTGGTAAATGTTTCAATTGATTGTGTAACTGAATTGAGCACAATAGAACTCTAGGAACTTGACCTAAAACATTTTTAAAATTTTGGTTGATCCTAAATATTTTAATTAAAAAGTTAATAATGCCTGCAACTCACCGAACTGACCAAAAGATACTTTGTAGATTTTTTTTAAGTAAATTAAATTTCATATAACAAACATAAACAAGTGAACTAAGTTTGTGCCAACTCACATAAAAAATTAAAATTACATTAGTTTAGACATTGTGAGTTGAAAGTTAAGGTCGCCTCTAGATAGAGCAAAGAAATTTTCTGTACATCTATTATGCTTGAAAAAAAATAAGTTGTGATCAGAAAAATAAGTAGAAGAACCAAGGTAAATAATTTGATAGAATAATATAAGAGATGAGGTAGGTACCTGTCTATAGATGACATTACTTTGTTCACGTATATATCCCATGGGCTGGGAATAAACAAGTGATTACATAAAACAAAAGTGTGGTGGAAGTTTGAATTCAATACCATTATTAAAAAAAGGTATAAAGAACTCTAGTAGTGAAGATTAGATACATACAGAGTGAGGATAGTTTGGATCTACTACAATGTACCGGCTTTCCTGTAATTAAAAAACAAGTGTAACCATCAACATAAACATCAGATGTAACTGAAGATTATCAAATCATAAATGCAACTTCAAACATAATAAAAATACCAAGAAAATATCATATTCTGATTCAATGGATGTTATGCATCAAACTCCAGAAAGTTAAAACAACATTAAAATGCAATATATCGAAGAGGGGAAAGTAACCAAGTAAAACTATAATGTCAGAAAAATTGCAAGGAAATCATATATAAACATCTAATGTAATATTTCACGTGAACTCCATGTTCATTATCGTCATGTCATGTTCAAAAAGATCAGCGTAAAGAGCATTACCCAAAATCAACACAAAGGTAAGGGAGGGATTAATCTTTATTTGAAAGACATTATTTTCCATTTATCACAAAAGAGATCCTCTAAATTAGTCACTGCAAAATACTTTTTTTTTTCGATAGAATGCAAATCTAAGTACAAGTAGAAAGTTTATTCTTTGGTATAGGATAGAAAGTTTATTCTCTGGGCATATTACAAGTTTATCCTTCAGTATAGTGTTGGAATCTCATAAAAATCTAAAATGAGTGAGGCACTAAAGAAAAAAGTTAGATATGAGATATCCTAGTCAACTGATGATTAAGACTAGACAACAGCTGTTTCAACATGCAAAAAATTCTCTCTATATATAGAGGTGAAAAACTAAAATACAACATCCTAACAGCTTTATGTGGTATAAACACTAATAATTGTTACATTTGCGACCAAAACTCAATCAAATTCAAGGTGCATGATGAAATTATCAGAGATAGATAACAAAAATACATACCTGCTCAAATGCAAACATAATATTAGCCCATTCTATATCTCTAGTAATAAGCAAATCGGGTCTTGCTAGAAGAGGCGCCAATTTGACCTGTCAAACATTAAATGAGAGATTTAATATAATTAAAGACTGTGGCTAGAAGGTTGAAGCTACTAAAATGTGCTGGGAAAACACATTCTTAAGAAGATATATATCACCAAAATCATTTATTTGACATGTTAATGGTATATTTTATGACCATAGATTATATCATACCATGAATGCATTTTGTGACCATAGATTGAGCTCAAAATAGATGTTGAGAAAATAAAATAAAATAATGTCTTGATACTTTAAAATAATTATTAGTTTGGGTATAATAAAACATATTGAAAAGAACACTAGGTTCACCAGATCACGAGCTAGGTACTGGCTTAACATCCATAAGCATGTAATTACACAAGTAAATTACCATAATATACCGGTGAATGTGGCAAAACAACAGTTTGCACTACCCAAAAGGATGAGAATTCAGTAAGATACGATCAATAAGAAAATAGATAACATTTCTTGCCTCTTCCTCAGAACTTGGTGATAGAAAACCTTCATCAAATTGCCTTATGGGATGGTGATTGATAGTCCTGTTAATTCTTCTTTCTTCTTCTGCAACAACTGGTTTGTTTAGAACTAATCCAAAAGATGGCAGTCGAAAAGAAGACAAAGCCTCAAATATAGTGTTCTCCCCCTGCACAGGTTTGGTGATCTGAGGTCTTCTTTTCCTTCTTTGGATCTTTTTCCTTTTTTCTGCAGCCCAAAGCTTTACTAACAAACTCCTAGTTAAAGGATGCTCCATCCGAATGGATTGTCCAAATGTACTATGAGAAGAACTTGAAGGGGTCGACGGTCCAAAGCTCGAACTTCTCCTGTCACTTTGCAGGGAATATAGACTAGGTCTTGAAATTGGTCTAACTAGAAAACTCATATTTGGTTTTCCAAAGTCAAAGCGTTGTGGCAATGTGCAACTAGACCACATGGCTCTAGGTATATCACCAATATACTGAGAGCCCATATCTTTCTGGATGCTATGTGCACAACCTTGAGAGCTGTTAGCATTGTGATGCAATGATGAGGCATAAATAGATCTCTCAGTAACAACTTTACTATTGAAGGAGAAGCAACAAAATTTCTTCAAGCTCTTCATTTCACTAACCAACCCCAGACAACAGGCCTGCAAGAGAGAGAGAGAGAGAGAGAGATGATCAAATAAAAAGCTTGAGACATCAGATGTAGAGATAATAATAAAAAGCTTCCTTACGTGTGAAATTTGTTCATATATCGATTGATGATCAAATCACTCAAATTTAGATACTATTCAATGGATGAAGAAAGGTGAAAGATTCAAAATCTAGAAGGCAAAATAAAGAGCAACCTGGTGCTACAGAGCTCTCGCTATGCGTGGGGTCCAGGGAAAGATCGGACCACTTGGGTCTATTGTACGCAACCTTACACTTTTTTTTCGTTGGCAAGAGTTTGTTTCCACAACTCGAAGCTGTGGCCTCCAGGTCACATGGCGACAACTTTACCATTGTGCAAAGGCTCCCCCTCCTAGACTTTATCATTAATTTGGTGATTGTATCATTAATTTCATAAAATAATTGAAATGAGGTTGGATTATGCGTGCTTCCTTGACTTTCATTGGGTTTATGGATGGAAGCATCCAAAAGAAATAGATGGAAGAGAAATCCTAGAAATCAAAAGATGAGAAACTAACTTGGATAAGATGAATAAGGAAATGAACAAAAAATAATTTTCTTTCAATTTACCCCCAATCCAAACATATGAAAATTCGTTGAAACAGGGGTAACTTTCTCAGGCTGAAGAATTCAGTGTTCACCATGGAGAGCGAATGGTAAACACAATGGTGGTGTCTAGTGAGATCAGTATTGGCATCATGTCCTGGATTCAAACCCAAATGCTATTTCCAGAGCCAACCTAATAGCTTTTGGCTTTGTTTAAACTCAAGCTCAACTCAATTATTTAAAAAACAAGTAGAGCTCAAGTATAAGTTGTCTTGCTTGAGCATAGCTTGAAATAGCTTTGACTATGTATATTACTTTCTTTTATCAAAAAAATTATGTTGGTTGTGATGAATAGGGAAGACATTCGAGAGTTCCCATACTTTCTTCGTTCATCTTGGGATTTAATCCTAAGAGAGTAAAGGCCAACCATAATTAAAAGTGATAAAATAATGCTTAGATGAAAATCATTATTTGACTAAGACAGATGTCACAGGACTATAGGCCTTCTTTAATTTCCTTTGTCAAGATATACTGACTAAATAAAATAACAAAATAACTCTATTTACATTGGAGTGAGTTATCATGTCTTTCTCCCTTTTCAAGTTGTTAGTTAAGAAAGTAAGAATGCCCCAAGTCAAGTCTACCATTATAAAATCCTTAAATGAGTCTAAATTTTTGTATGATCTCACTTCTTCTACGCAATTTACAGAAATCTTGCCTTTTTGTATTCAAAGTGTTAAACTGCTTCCATATAATTCTATCAATTCTCAATTTTAGATATTGGCAACATAAATCAAAGACTTAGTTTGCCTAAATATTATAAACTGAATTGAAATCTACAACAAAGTTAATCTATCCATTTACCTCGTGAATCATTGTCTATCATTGCCTATATGAATGGCTTCAGCTGGAAAATATCCATTCATAATAAACTAGAATATGGTACCACAATTCTTCCTCTTGGGATACATTTGTGTTTCCTTAACCTTATAATCTTTGATCAATGTACCAAGACCTTATTATTAGATAATGTATTCAATATGTAACAAAATCACTATTCTAACAATTTCCAGAAAAGAAAAAAAAAACAAGTAATTTTGTATTTTAGTCACACTTAGTCCAGAAAAACAAGTAACTTATGTATCAAAACAACAACAACAATCTCAAGAAATCCGGATTTGAAACCTTCAAATGTCTACCGCCCGGCCAGTACGGAGAACATACCTCGGAGGAGGCTTTCGGCGGTGGTGATGAGGCGGAGGTAAGTGCAGGGACTGGGGCGGATCCCGACGGGGTGGGATTAGCGGTAAGAAGAAGGATGGAGAAACGGACAAAGAGAGGCGGACAAAGGGATTTGATGAGAAAAGACGCATTAACACATTAAGTTAGATCAGTATTCAACTTGCCTGGTTTGCGAACCAGGCAAGTTCTGATTCACCCGCGCGTGGCGATGGAAATCTGAGGTGGGGTAGGGTGTTTTTAATTTTTTGGTGGTGGTGGGCAACACCACCTCCAAAATATACAAAGTTAAACTCCAGACCAATGGTTCCATCGCGTAGGCGCCACGTGGTAGTGAACCAGGGAACCAAGCAAGTCGAGTCCGTTAGATCACCAAAAGTATCTTATCTCACTTGGGATAAGGGTCCATAGGGATGACTTTTGTAAATTTTTATATTTTTTAAAGAGAATTTTAAACCAAAGGTATTCTATGCATTGGTGGATTATATTTTTAAATCTTAATTAAAAAATTTGATGGGAAAAACTTTTTTTTTTTATGAGAAATTGTGTTGAGCTAAACATGGCCTTAGTCTATTGGTATTGGGTCTTGTTGTCCGCCCACGTTAGAGCTTGTCTCATACAAGTTGATTAGACCAACTTGATGTCATCAATGGAAAGTAAATCTCTAAAATTCAAGAGAAACAAGTCCCGAATCCCGATGATGTCGAGGGTGTTTCCGCACCGATGGCATTGGACATTTGGCACAAACACCCCCTGTAAGCAAATATTATTTAAGAAAACTATGACTTTTGGTGCCCTCTATGATACCGTGGGCCTTGGGTTGCCTTGGGTGCGATCACACCCAAAACAAAATACACTAAGTTGCACCTAAAAAACACTACTTTGCACCCCAAGGCAAAATGCATTGGGAATAGTACCCAAGATATCTCAGAATTTACCATGGCGTTTCTTGCAAAATGGCATGAAGTTTTTTTCACATACACATATGTAATAATTTATAATTAACCGGAGGTCAAAAGCGGCATGGATGGGCGTTTTGCGAAACCCCTGGGAAAAGTAAAAATTATTTATGAAAAATATTGGATTTTTCTGCAAAAATGACATGAAGTTTTGAGCTTTTGCACAAAACACCCTTGAAATAATTTATAATTAACCTGAGTTATATTGTGCAAAAAGGTTATGGATTCCTGTTTTTTCGCAGAAACATCCCCAGGAAAAATAAAAATTATTTATGACAAAAATGACTCTTGCACTTTTGCACAAACACTTCTGAAATAATTTATAATTAACCTGAGGTCTTTTTGCAAAAATCTTATGGATTTCTTCATTTTGCAGAAACAATCCCGGATAAAGTAAAAATTATCTACAAAAATTATTGGGGTTTTCTGCAAAATGACATGAAGCTTTGTACTTTTGCACAAACACCCCTGAAATAATTTATAATTAACCAGAATAATTTTTGCAAAAATGATATGGATTTCTGACATTTTTTAACTTCCCCAGAGGGAACCCAGGGCAGGTTCAATTATCATCGATTGACCACTTCGTCCTCTTAGTTTGGGTGTAACTCACCGAAAAATAATTTTAAAATTATAGGGTGGGCCGGTCAGGCACCTGTGATAGGGACAGGCTGTGTATCACTTTACTCAATAAAATAATGTGGTTTATCCACTTATTTAAATAAAAAAAATATTAAAAAAAATAAGAAGTAGCTAAGCATGCTTTTGGGGAAACGCCACGATACACTAAAAAGTGCGTCACATTAAATGCGCCTTACTGCCAAGAGCAGTGAGCCCATGCCACATCAGCCGGGGAAATCGGCCCCAGATCAAGCATTGCCTTGTAGCAACGCAGAGACAACGATACGACGGATGGAGCGGCAGGCAATTCACGTGTGCTTAGCCTTCTTAAGCACCCAAGCATACTTTGGGGAGGAATGATGGGGCGAGGAGTAACCGAAGAGCGACACGACATGTGGATCGATCCTATCCTATGATCAGAAGTAGAGAGGTAACCCTACTTTCGGAGTCCCAGCCGGGAATTACCCTCCTCGGAAGCGGAAGGGGAAAACAGCAGCCTGGGGCTCGCTTTAAAGCCTCGGCTCCTTTGGAGCATACCTCCTCGGAAACCCCTGCTACGGATGCGTAGGATAGGATGCGATCCACGCATGTCGAGGTGTCAGGGGGGGCCTCTTCGGGTTTTACCCTCGTGTTCAGGTTACACACTTCGGTTAAAGTATGCTTGTGTTATGCTAAGCATGTTACGAGGGAATTGCTTGTCGAGTGAGGGTGTTGTCGGTACATTCCATGTGGTTGTCTTGTGCTACAAGGCAATGCTTGATCTGGGGCCGATTTCCCCGGCTGATGTGGCATGGGCTCACTGCTCTTAGCGATGTAAAGCGCATGGGCTGCGTGACAGCGGCGGTGGGGCATTGTAGTGGCGCGCTTTAGTCCAGCCGTGGCGCGTTTCCCAGCCATCAGCAACTGTGGCTACTTCTATTTTTTAGCATATTTTTTTTAAGCATTTAAAGTTGGGATAATACATTTTATATTTATTGGATCAAAGTGTTTACACGGCCTGCCCTATCACGGTGCAGCCAAGCCGCTATAATTTAAAATTGTTTTGGTGAAAATTACCAAATGTCGATAACTATACTGGAGTTGCCCATTACAGAAGAGAAAAATATCGCGGTACTGTGCATCTGAAAATTGACACCGGTGATTGCGCAAACTAGGCGAGATATTCCGATGCGATGACAATTGAGCACGCCTGGTCCTGCGAAGTTAAAATATCGATGGATGAAATTATTACGGTATCATCTATAAATAAATTGTGCAGAAGTGTTTGTCGCAAAGTAAAACAAATACGTTACCTTTCGGTGTTTGTGCACGGCGAATATTTTAAACTTCATCAATGCTGTCTATTTACGTAGATAATTTTAGTCACGGGATTTACGCGAATAACGCGGGTTGAAAATTCGCAGGCCCAGTTGACAAATTACCGAAGAGGTATTATTTATACTGAAAGTGAAAAATTTTTATAATAAATAACACATTTTACGGCCTGCGGGACAGGGATGTTTAGCAGAAAACAGGATCCATCACTTATTTTGCGCATGATACCTATCGGGGTTGATGGGGAATGACTGAAGTATTTTTATAGCAATTATTTCAAGGTGGGCGATAACGAAACTAAAGGCACTAAGCCAATCACAGGAAAAATCCCGATATTGGAAAATCAATATTTAAATGTAATTTTACTGGGAAATCTGAGGTGCAAAAGCGTCTGCAATCCCATGCACGGCCGATTGCGTCATAAGTACGCCCGCTTGCCGTGTAATTGAAAAATAACTGTATGTGAAAACTGCGTCTTGCTGGCGCATGGTAAAATGCGGATAGCGAATGGCCATTCGATGCGCGGGGTCGCAGTAGTGTTTTGGGGTGCGGCAGTGTGTTTACGCGGCGCCCATGTGCGTGCGAGGATAACTGAGTAACTGTCACGTGCATTTTTGCTGGTGCAAAATACGTGTTTTTGGAAATAGATAGAGGGCGCCGAAATAGCGCCAGTTTTCTTAAATGTGCGGTGTTTATTAGCGAATATTGATACTTAAGCGACAGTGCGCTCGTAGAGAACCGTCATGGATTTTGTAAAATGATGACGCTTGCGTGGGCAAATGTCACGATGCCGTCTTGACACCCACCGACATCATCGGACCGAGACTGTTTCTTAACGGTAACGGCTCGTATCATCGAGATTAAAACAGCAATTCGTAAGCTTTTCCGTATCGGTGACATCTGTCAGTATCCCGAGCTGTATATTTTTGTTTAAGCGACAATCTGTGACAAAGAAGACTGGCAGCGTGGCGACTGCAACAGGCTAAGGCACATGTTTAATATTTCGGCAATTACCGTAAAAAGTTTCCGTCCAGTGCAGTAAACAATCGCCGATAATAGAGATACAGCAGTTTAAAATTACGGTAAAAATATAAAATTTACAAAAGTCATCTTATGAACCATCGAGGTGGTGAATACGGTGTCCCCAGCGACTTTTCTTTAATTCCAGTTACACTACCGCGTTGAAGCGCCGTGGCGTGGCTTTGTATTTTGGAGGTGGTGAATGCGCAAAAAGTTAAAAACATGCCAGCGAGACGATAATTCAGCGCCGCGTGGTGCGTGGCGTGGCAGGCACAGTTGCAGCGAGCCGGTGGACCAATCTTGATCGCTAATAATGGGTAATGTACGATAACACGTCGGTATCGCAGCAGTTATAAATCACTATTACTGGCAGCTAATCCGGCCACGTCGAGGATATCGTTAACATGCCAAATTAAGCGGCCAGAGCCAGTACCATAAACGCTGGCGGTACATTGGTTTCAATCGGACTGGTGTTGTTGTTATAAGATATCATTATTGGTTTAAAATTAAGACACATCTTTTAATGTGACATACAAATTACAAAGTTTTCTATGGTGCACTTATCCCGAAGGTGAAGATAAGTATGCTGCGGTAGCGGTTTCGACTTTAACTGATTTCCACAGTTCGCCTACCGCATTGGCGTAATATTGGCGATGGCGACTGATATTGAGGATTTAACTTTGGCATATTTTGGTGGTGGTGCCACCGCAAAATTAAAAAGCTGCAGCCCGGGGACCTTCGTTCGCGCCGCGTGGTGCGAACGAGAACTTTACGGTTGCGCCCAGGCGAGACCAATAACGTCAGCAGCTATTGGCGATCTCATCCCGGAAATCGCCGATAAATTTACTCCCGCATCACTAACAACGCCAGCCGCCATTCCTGCCTGCATCTACCCAGCAAACCCTAAGATTGCTGGCGGCAGCGAAGATTTGACGAAGGTTTCATAATCATTTTCTTAGTTGTGAGCTTCACATTGTTTGTGATATGCAAAAGTGCATTGTATTATTACGAAAGAGCAAGGTTGAAACACAAATGACAAAACTCCCCGAAGAAAGGCTTGTTTTCTTTTAGTGTTAGAATATTTATTATGAATGACCCACATATTTAGCCATTATTCGACAATAAAATAAGCGTAAAGGTGCTTGGCTGACGACAAGGCCGCAAAGGTGAAAACACAAATATCGAAGAGGCCAATGACGCCATATTACAGTTTATTACGATGATTGCGGTATGAACTCAGATTACTGTTGTAATTCGGTGATACCATTCGCCATGAAATAATATTTAAATGATTCGCGAAATAAATGAATAGATGCTTTATGGAAGTGATGGGGTTATAATGACACAGGCAATGAAACTAACGATTGCCAATATCTAAAATTGAAATTGATAAATATGAAGGCGATTGTAAGGCGATTTAACACTTTGAATACAAAAAGGCAAAAGACTGTAAAATAGCGATAACGTGAAAAGGCGGATACATACAGAGGCAGACTCATTTGGGAGCACAATGAAGACTTGACGGGGCATTTAACGGCAGCACGGCGAGGGAGAAAAACATGTTTCGCTCCGGCCTGGCAAAATAAGGGCCGGCCTGACATTTTTGTTGATGCGACGCTAATACTGACGAAGTAAGAAGACACAATTCTTAATGGTAGACGACTGAGGCATTAACCTGGCAACGACGAAATTTTGTAACGGCGGCAAAAAAGCGTAGACGTATTTTTCATCTAAGCATATGAATTTATAACTTTGCATCGCGTAGTTTTATAACAGTATGGCCTTTATTGAGATTAAATCGAGATGAGCGCAATATGGGAAGCTCTCGAGTCAATATTTCCTATTCATCACAACCAACATGAGCGCACGATAAAGGTAAGCAATGATATACATGGTCAAAGCTTATTTCCAAGCGCTCTTCCAGCAAGACGTTTAACTGTGCAAACTATCTAAACTGACAGCCCCTACTTGCGAAATAAACTGCCATATTTGGTGAATCCGAGACTTGAGGACATGACGCGAAAGCTGATACACTGGGCTGCCACGAAAACTGTATTCGTTTGAGTCGGTGACATTATGTCACCGATAACGATCTCACTGGGTACGTGCGTGTCAGGTGTTTGCCATTCATTTACTCCACATGATGGCTTTAATTCTTCGACTTCTCGGTGAAAGCTACCCATGTTTCCAGCAATTTTAAAAAAAACTTAGCTACATCCTACTCTTATGCTTCCTGCTCCAACTAATTCAATAGGTACTTGGTACGCCATGATCTCTAGAAGTTCTTAGCTTATGCTATAATTCTAAAATTAGCATGCATTATATTGTGGCAAAGCTTTTCAAAGGATATAGATGAAAATTAGACGCATATTAAGAATATCAACTTACAGTGCCTGCTTAGAGCATATGCTACCACAAGTGGAGGTGAAGCAAGGTAATTAGCCCTAGTCAAGGGATGCACTCTGCCCTCAAAGTTCCGGTTTCCAGAAAGCACAGCAGCAGCAACAATGTCTACGTTAAATAACCAATATCAGTTCATAAGAAAACACAGGGAAAACTAAATGGCTAAGAAAAAGCTCATTGCAGCAAGAATGAAATATAAGAATGCTACCATTTTCTGAAATTGCAGCTGCAACAAATTCATCAAGATCTCCAGAGTTCCCAATACATGTAGTGCAACCGTATCCAACGATATTAAAACCTTGCTGATTCAAGTAGTTCTGAAGGCCACTGCAATTAAGAATGTCATCAATCATTAGAATCTAGCAATCCCAAAACTCGTAATTTTCACAGAGCATCATTCAATTTCACAACAAAAACTAGCATTACTGTGAATCTTTTGGTGGTATTGGTTGCGGAACTTGGGACAAACTAGTAATCCCACCTCTCCAACCAAACACTACATTTGGAAGAAATCTCTTTTACAAAATTATATTAATTAAATAATCATAATTATTTATTAATATTAAAATTGTATTTACTATTAATAAATACCTTGTGTTAGAATTGAGAAATTCTATGGGTTGAATTTTTAGTATTCTATTATTATCACCCGTGTTTACCATTTAGGCAGAATACCATCCTCTATTGTCACTAAGAGATAGAAAGAAACCTTATAAACGGAAGAAGAGGGAGAAAGTGAGGAAGAAAACGATGTAGAAACAACTTGATTATTAATAACAAACTATAATGTATTTATTTCAATCAATGTTAGTTAAATCAAAACTTAATCAACTTGGGATAAGAGTTTCCCCAGCCAAATTCAAACTTCAAAACTCCTAACCCAATTTATTCCAATATATTTACCCTTACTTTTTGTTCTTGCTTGCATGTTCAAGAGATAGTTATTGCTTCAAAAATAAATTAAAAGAACAAGATGTATTCTAGCATAGTCTATAAAGGTCATATACATGGAACTATGATTTTAAATTTTGATGGAAGAAAAAACTAGGCCATTTTGACCATAGACTTAACTTTGGTGTTAAAAATAAAAAATAAAAAGAAGAAATAAATAAACTAATAATATATGGTCTTCGTGTTTGAACTTCTTTAATGTTGGATACACACCACTTCAATGCAACAAGAAAAGATTATATAATTTTTTGCAGTGGAATTTGCCATAATCAGACTCATCCACATTCCAATAATTGAAATGAATAATTGACATGATTTAGATTAATTTTGTGAATCAAGCTTTATTTGGATAATCTCGTGATGATTTCAAACCAATAAAATAAAATCCACAGTTAAGTTGAGCTTATTTACATTCAATTCACCTTGCATATGCTACTTTATAATAAATTGTGATGTAATGATTCTATTTGGCCTATAATGCCACAATTTTAGTAATCAATACATAATTAATGTAAAATTACCGAAGTAGTTTTGATGGAAATAGGTTTATGGTGATTTCAGCCAATTGAATGGATTCTAAATTAAATTGACTCAATTTACTCTCAATTGATTAGTATCATTATTTAAACCAATGAGGCACAAGCGCACTGAGTCCTGGTCCTCCCAAAGGCCTAGAGGTGACAAGTCAAGTGATCATGTGAGAAATTTGTCCATTTTTATATACTTCTTAAGGTTTATGAAGCAGTCATTTATGCACATATTGCAACTAAATGTTACTAAATATTTCTGGATATGAATTTGAAATATGACTATTCAAAATTTGTTGTTCTGTTGGAAAAATGCAGCAATAAATTATGTCTATGGCATCATCTTAGGTTTCAGCATGGTTGAAATAAAATTTAACTTATATACACTAACACCAATTTATGACTAAAAACATATGAAAGCATTTATATCCTCCAGATACCAGATTCTCTATGAAATTACTACGCAGATTTGAGTCTTCAAGCATGGCCTTCTTCAATTATCTTATCCAGGTCAGGAAGCACAGGTCATCCCTGATGACTATTCAACACTGAAAAGCAATCAACAAATGTCCAATTGAACATTGAAAGTTCCATCATTTCAACGTGGCTTAACATCCTATCCTAAAGGATCAAAACCAAAACAAGGAGAGATCCTTGTGCCACTCGGATTGGATACAGGCTCCAAAGTTCTAGGATGAAGCTAGGATCACATTTAATTAGCAATAAATCAAAAAAGCGGCATCCCGGTCTGGTCTTGTCTCTGTTTCTAGAAAGTATCGCCAAGGATTTGAAATCGAAACCCTATATACCCCAGTAGCACAAACAAAAAGGCATAAAAACTAAGAATCAAAAAAGCAAAAGCGAATGATTCTGAATCGAAAGAAATAGAAATAAAATAAAATAAAATAAAATAAGAGAAGAGAATCCAAACCGATAGTGGCCATTCTCCTCTCGAACCGCTGGATCGCAGCGGCGGAGCTCCTGATACCGGCCCGAAGACTGATCGGAGACCTGGGATCACAAGCGACACGCCAAGAGGCCGGCGATCGGAGGCGAGACGACGAGAAGAAGCTAGAAGATCTGGAGAAGCTGACGGAGCGAGGAACAGGAGCTAGGGTTCGGGAGAGTGGGGAGGAGAATCGAGCCCAGAACGAAGGAGAGAGGAAGAGGACGCGAGGGCTTTATACATGGCTCGGAGATGGCATCGAAGGGCTCAAGCCGGAAGGTTATCTGGTGATGACGATGACGCGCAGCGGCGGGCGCGCTTCTAGAAACAGTTGGGTTAGGATGAGATGATGAAGGGCGTGTTTGGTTTAGCTTCTAGGAAACCCAGAAGCGCTTTTTTTATAAGTTAAGCACTTCTGGGTTGAAAGATGTTGTTTGGATGATTTTACTTGTAGAAGGTATTACAAAATTTAGCGAAAACTGCTTTTCAGGAAGTTTCAGACATGTGCCGCTTCCTCGAAAAAAGCAGCGATTTCAAGCAGCTTTTGGGGTTAAACAATGACCTCACTACTCCTTATGAAATAAAGGAATGTGACAAGAGGTTTTAGGGTTTCTTTTGCATCTCCATTCCTAGCCTCCTCTCTCCCTCCCATATTGGTTGAGAACCTGCTGGCCGACTGCATCCTTGGCAAGCTTCCAACCCGGAGAGGGACATCAATCTCTTGTTCATTGGTGAGTTTTTGTGCTGTGATTGTTGTGGGATTATGCTGTTGTAAAAATCTGAATGCCATTTGTTGGTTTGGATATGATTATAGATTATGCATTGTATGTGATTATGGGTCTCTGATTTGCTGCATCTGTTGGTTTGGATAAGGATTTTGTTTGTTTGTTTGTTGTAATGCGTGTGTTTTTTATGAAGTTTTTCTTTGATTTCCGGTTGGTTTTGATTGTAAATTTGTGCGTTTTTTGGTTATGCTTATGTGGGTTTTCTAGTGGTAATCCGTTGGCTTGGTTGAGGAAATTGAGCGGGGACTTGTGTACCTGTGCGTTGATTGTAGCGTCTTATGTTCTGTTGATGATTCCGGTGATTGAGTTCATTCTTGCAAATGTGATTAATTGGGTTTGAATGCCAGGTTCATGTGAACCAATTTCAATGGAAGTAACTGAGCTTGAGTATACACTATATTGGATGTATTTGAAGATGTAATGAAATAAATGAAAGGATTAAAAATGGTAAGAATTAGTGTCAGTCAATGAAGTTTGTGTTCCAGGGTGAAAGAACTAAAAATCTAGTTTTTTCTCGGATCTGGAGATTGTTCTGATGCAGTAGGGTAATGGCATTCAGATATAGAAGGTTTATCCTGTGCATAGCCGAAAGCAATCAAGCATCGATTGTATTTGGTTTGGTATTGCTACTGCATATGCTTTATTTTGTTTCTTGATGTACTCAAGTATCTATTATTTTTCTAATTTCTTTGTAGATGATATTGAAGTGGAAAATAATAAATTTTGTCATGCTACTGATAGTTCTAACCCATAATCAGATTTTATTATTTTTTTTCCAATAAAATTTATAATGCCAGAGAGTACTCATTGGTTTAAGTTTTACTTAATGTACTGCTATATAATGTGTACCAACTGTTACATAATTTTAACATTATTTTTTTTATTTTAATCATATGACATGATTCAACTTTTTTCTTTTTGGTGTGTACATCGATAAATAGTCTTGCTTTCACTGACATGTAGCAGACATTTCAGTTTTAGCCACTCTAATAGAGGCTTATAAGATTGTTAGCCGCCACAATTGGGGCCATATCAAATAATTTCCTTGCGTACTAAGCAGAGGCAATGACAGTATCATCACATATGTTAAGCAACAAAAAATCTCTTCCATGATTAACAAATAAACTAACAAGGTAAATATGGGTTAGAACTAGAGAGGAAAAATTCATTCCTATTAAAACAGTGCAGCCCAATTCACCTAGAACTATTTATTAAATGAGCTCCAATTTTTCTCTCATAAATTTACCTTGGAAGTTCAAACTTTAGACAGATGTTGGGAAGGGTATAAAAAGCCTTTGTAGCTACAATCTGTACTGGGATTGCACCTTTTACTCATGTTCATGATGCCGTGAACTATAAGTTCCACTAATACCTTAAGTTGATAGTATCATCTAGTGTTTCCTGCCTAGCTGATCAACAAACAACCTGAATTCTTTTCTGAAATTTAACGCTTATAAGTGCTGTTAGTCATTAAGATGTAGAAAAGATGTCAGCTATTGCTTATTGATATTACCTTATTTATCCATCTTATTTCTTATGCTTATTTATTTCTTCAAGCCTATTCCAACAATCTACCTTACCTATGTTTGTTCGTGTTTCTATGTTTTTCATAATATATTTGAAGTTTGATTAAACTCAAATCTTTAATAAATCTTTTAATACTTCTTTCGTGATAATTACATGCACATTTAATAGCCGCTTTGAGAATCCATTGAATGGTAACTCAGATGATGTGGATGTGGCATTGGAAAAACCTATTCTTTCTGCAAATATTAATTTGGCTATTTCTTGGATTAAAATATTGAAAATTAGGCAAGATTCATAACTTTGTCCTAGAGCACATGTCAACTGGAGAGTTCATTCTATGTATTAGTCAACCTTTTAGCTTTCCATACTCTTTTAAACATTACCCTTTGTTGGAAATAATTTCCTTATGCAGGGTATAACTCTAAAATGGAATTCTTGTCCGATTCAGATAAAGAATCAAATGATTCAATGTCCGAATCAGAAGGGGAAGTTAGCAATTTTGATATATAGAGGGATGAGTACATTGGAAGAATGTATGCAGGTGCGACAGCTGCACAATATCAATATATGAAGTCAATGTTGAAGTGTGAGAAGAGAACATCTTCATTAATCGCCACGTATGGGTTAATGAAATAATGGTTGATCGGACACTCGTTTCTTCGAGCAAGTCCGAATGAGAAAACCTGTATTTAGGAGATTGGTGGTTGAGCTTACCCAAAATTATGGACTAGAACATACAAGAAATGTCACTGTAGAAGAATCAGTGATAATGTTCTTATATATACTTGGACAAGGAGAAACTTATAGGAATGTGGAGGAGAGGTTTCAACATTCTGGTGAGACAGTGCATCGACAGTTTCATCGAGTGCTAAAAGCTGTTCACAAACTTGGGTGTTAATCTTTTTCCGTGTTGTTAATTGTTGTTTTGGATGTTGTGTTGTTGAAAAATATTAATGTTGTGATGTTGAATGTTTGAATCTATATTTTGGGTTTCTTTTATAGGAATTATGAAGTTATGACCAACCATCCATCACTTTTTTTTCAAGGAAATTGGGAAACCATTCTATTTATTTTTTTATAAAATATGAAATCTATTATTGTCAATAATAATAATAATAATAATAATAATAATAATAATAATAATAATAATAATAATAATAATAATAATAATAATAAATGTGGTGATAATAATCCTTATGCTCATAATAATAATAATAATAATAATAATAATAATAATAATAGTACTAGTTTTAATAATAGTACTACTATTAATAATAATAAAAATAATAATTATTATAGTGCTAATAATAGTAATAATAATAATAATAATAATAATAATAATAATAATAATAATAATAATAATAATAATAATAATAATAAATATGATGATAATAATCATTACACTCATAATAATAATGATATTAATAAATATGAAAATAATAAGAATAGTACTAGTTTTAATAATATTACTACTATTAATAATAATAATAATAGTGATAATAATAATAGTAGTTATAATAATAATAATAACAATAAAAATAAAAAATAAAAATAATTATATAAGCAACAATTATAATTATAATTATAAATATAAATATAACATGTGAGAAGCGCTTTATAACATATAAAACATGATAACATTACTTATATTATGTCACAAATGCATAATAATTGAGATACATTATAATAATTCAATGAATGTCCATTTTGGTAATTTACTACTGAAAAAGTCCTTTTAGGAATACACATCCACACAACTTCTTAAATATAAAAAGTCAAGCTTCTAAATTAACATATCCAAACACAAAAAATACGTAAGACTTCTTTTGAAGCACTTCTACTTATGGAAGCACTTTTTTTTAGAAGCCCATCCAAACAAAAGCTCAAAAAGTATTTAGGTGTAGTATTACTATTATTATCAGCCACCGTAATCAGTAGTTTCTTGGTTTGAGTGACGTCTTAGGCTTGGGACTCTTTGCAAGGCAAAGACAAGCAAATTTCGCTTGTACATCCAGTGATCACACTACACTAGTTGACGGACTTAAATGAACAAATATATATACATATATAAATGGGAAATTATCATACTGTCTCCTATATATTTCCAATTTCCTGGATAACACATATTATGACTTTTTAGTTTGTCCGGCCATCGCTTTTTATATTCTTCCCACAAGGTCCTCCCATCATTCATTGTTAGGCTTTTCAAAAAATTGCAAGATTACTCATGTCTTTTGTTTATTGTTTTAAGGAGATCTCCCACCGCCACATCACCCCTCACCCTCGCCGCATTCAAAAGTGTTGCTTAGCCAACAAGCTTCCCAAATTCGCTCTATTATTTCCATCGCCTAGCGAGTGTGTCTTTAGCTCATCATCCGCATTCTTGCTTTCGCTTCTTTCCTTTCGAGCCGCTTGTAGTGAACATCTTCACCAATGGAGACCATCTATGTTGTTGCAAGGTACAAAAGTTAATGTTATATTATTGAGTTTACCATGTTGTCCTAATGACAGCTTTGTATTGGAGGATATTTGTAATCGTTAGAGCCTCCAAGCTTCACGTGTGAGATGAAGTTAAATGCATACAATTACAAGGCTATATGTTCATGTTGAGTCGATGTGGATTTCTTTACGGATGTGCATCGTATTGTATATTCAAGAAAATGGGTGGTGGACATAATCGTTGAGGACAAGGTTGTGACAATGAAGCGATCAAAGGTGATCATCCATGCCCGTAATAAAAGTTACCTTTTTATTTGTTTGTCTTTTTTGCTAGATTTTGAATGTTTTTTGTGTCAAACAAATGTGTTGTTTCTTTTGTAATGGAAGGATATAATACGTAAACAGGTTTCTTGTTTGTTTTTTAGATTTTTTTTGTATATATTTTGAAGCTTTTAT
Organism: Dioscorea zingiberensis; assembly: GCA_026586065.1. NCBI lineage: Eukaryota > Viridiplantae > Streptophyta > Magnoliopsida > Dioscoreales > Dioscoreaceae > Dioscorea > Dioscorea zingiberensis. The sequence continues at coordinate 13,603,272 of CM048821.1, read as the reverse complement.
TTAGTATTCGACCGAAGTGTTTATTTTTGAAGTCTTCATCTATTAAACGGCTGAAGTGTTTAGGTTTTTGGAGTTTGGTTGATTAAACGTTAAATTGTTTATCATTTGGAGTTTCCACTTATTATTTGGTCTAAGCGCTATTATTTAAGGTTTTCACTTAGTAAAGGGTCGATTGTTATTTTATGGAGTTTTTAGCTTATTATATGGTTGAAGCCTTTAATTTTTTGAAGTTTGGCTTACTAAACGACCTTCATCATTTATTTTTGGAGTTTTCGATTAGTAAACGGGCTTCATTGTTTCTTTTATGGAGTTTTCGCTTATTATACGATTGAAGCCTTTAATTTTTTAAAGTTTGGTTTACTAAACGGCCTTCAACGTTTATTTTTTGAGATTTTTATTAGTAAACGACCTTCATTGTTTATTGTTGGAATTTTTGCTTATTTTGAAGCTCTATAATTTTTGAAGTTTGTCTTTATTACCTTTCGCTTATTTTTTGGAGTTTTTGGAGTTTTCGCTACTAAACTAATGTAAGAGTTTAATTTTTTGAGTTTACACTTAGCATAATGCATCAAAAGCATTTATTTTTCCAAATTTTATGTTTAGTTTACTGCAAATAAGCGCTTATTATATAGGTAAAGTGTGTATTTTCTCGCTTATTAAATGATCACAGTGGTGTATTTTCTCAATTTATTAGTTCTATGCGTGGTTTTCGTCCCAATGTTGTCATCACAAAGTGAAGAAATGAACCTACTACATGACGGAGCACCCATAATTAGGGACTTCATGGTGATTGATATGGTCAACTAGAGATTTCTTAATGTGGAACACTTCGTGAAGCTTTACTTAGTCTTTGCCATCAAAAAGTAATTTACTATCGGGTTAATTAAGAACGATAAGCAGAAAGAGTCATCGCTGTACGTGCAGCTGGATGATTGTCGCTGGCGTGGTTGGATACGTCAAGAGATACTCTTTAAGCATTTAGGATCTAAACAATTAAAACCTCACATATATGTATAGGAGGGATTGGAATGACATCCCATCCAAATGCTTCTAAGAAGTGGGTCAACAAACATGTGATACAAAAACTCAAAGATCAACCACTCTATAGGGTCATGGACATACAATTGGACACATTACGCGACCATGGAGTTCATAAGACGTATAAGTGATTCGACTTTTTAAAAATATATATAATTTTTCAACGCTTTCATTCTTTCATATCACCATAACAATACGTAATCTAGCTTACAAAGCTCGTTAGGAAGCACAGGTCATCCCTGATGACTATTGAACACTGAAAAACTATCAACAAATGTCCAACTTTACATTAAAAGTTCCATCATTTCAACGGGCTTAACATCCTAAAGGATCAAAACCAAAACAAGGAGAGATCCATATGTCACAAGGATTGGATGCAGTGCTCCAAAGTTCTCGTGATGAAGCTAGGACCACATTTAATTAAGGATAAACCGCATCTAATGGTCCATATATTTTGACCTAACGATCATTTCCTTTCGGCCCTCAGTATTCAAAAAATCTTCGCTACTATCCCCTCGTGATTATGATGTATTTGTTCGAATGGTCCTCGCTACCGACGCCACAGCCCACCCCCAGTATACGCTTTAAATACCTGATATATTTTACGACGCATGACATGGTGAAATGTACGCATAGCCATCGCTTTACGTACTCAAAAATCAAAAATTTTATGGTATGCACAATTATCGTTGTCGGCATGCCATGTCAAAGATGCCACTTCAACATGTCGACATGGCATGCCACGTGGAAGGGAAAAAATAAAATAAAAAAATAGAAAAATTAGCAAAAAAATATAAAGATATATAAAAAAAATAGAAAACTAGGGAAAATACAAAAAAAAAGGAAAAAATAAAAAAATGGAGAAATTCGGAAAAATTAAGGAAACAAGCATATAAAAAATATGAAAAAAATCAGAAAAATTTTGAAAAAAATAAAAAACACTTCAGAAAAAATTTGAAAAAAAATCCGAAAAATTTTGAAAAAAATATAAAGAATGAAAAAAAATTCAGAAAAAATCAGGAAAAATCAGGGGAAAGCCATGCCTTTTTACACACATTTATTCTATTAATCATTTAACAAAACTTTACTATATTAATTATATAACCAAACTTTACTCTATTAATCTATTAACCAAGAAACTTTATTAATTATATAAAAATATGAAAAAAAAATTTAAAAATTCAGGAAAAAATAAAAATAAGAAAAAAGTCAGAAAAAAATCAGGAAAAAACAATCTTGCCTTTTTAGACGACATTTTGTACCTAAACAACAATAATCAACATGGAATGAAAAATTATATTATATTGTTTGTATTATATTATATAATGTTGTGTAAAAAGAAAAGTTTTTTTTTCCTGAAATTTTCTGAATTTTTTCATTTTTTCCATTATTTTTTTCTGATTTTTTTCATACTTTTTTATATAATAAATAAAGTAAAGTTTCCTGATTAATAGATTAATGAAGTGATGTTTTGTTATATAATTAATTAAGTAAAATTTTGTTAAATGATTAATAGAGTAAATTTGTGTAAAATGGCAAGGGTTTTTCCCTGATTTTTTTCTTGTTTTTTTATATATGTATTTTTTTTTTAATTTTTTCCTGATTTTCTGGATTTTTTCATATTTTATATTATTATTTCTAATTTTTTTCTGATTTTTCATATATATTTTTTTAATTTTTCATGATTTTTCTGGATTTTTTTTATATTTTTCTATTTTTTCTATTTTTTTTCTTCCACGCAGCATGTTATTATCAAAGATGTTGACATGGCATGTCACTACAAAGATTAATTTATTAGCATATTGCAAAATTTGATTTACGTGCCACATCAACACGTTTCTACGTCACATGCCATGTCATAATAAAATATATTCATATTTAGGAGCGATATCAAAATGCTTACATCACACTCAAGGAGGTATTCAATCAAATACAAATATAATACAGTAATCAGAATCTAAGATTTTTATAATACAAGGACAAAAATAAATATTGGGTCAAAATATAGGGATCATTAGTGTAGTTTATACTTTAATTAACTACAAATAAAAAAAGGACTTCATGATCTTGTCCGTGTTTTTAAAAAAGTATAGCCTAGGATTTGAAATTGAAACCCTATTCCCCAAAGAGTAGCACAAAACAAAAAGGCATAGAAACTAAGAATCAAAAAAGCAAAAATGAATGATTATGAATCGGAAGAAAAAATAAAATAAAATAAGAGAAGAGAACCCAAACCCATCGTGGCCATTCTCCTCTCAACACCCGGATCGCAGAGGAGCTCCTATGATGCGTGACCTTGTTAAAGCTCATGGACTCTACCGCAGAATCATCACATAGAAGAGATACACGAGAAAACTCAAAAGTTTACAACCAAATTACGTAACAAAAATCTGAGATTAATTAGCGAAGCTAAGCTATGGAGATTACCCTAGGACATAGTTCAAAAGAGCGAAGCTACGACAAAGGGAAAGGAGACAAAGAACAAAAACATATGCTCAACGCCGCCTGCGGAGCTCCACTCATTTTGGGGTGTTCTCTTTGCCACTTCAACTACGCTTTTGACGATCAAGGCGAGACAAAGATAAGCTAGAAGATCCGGAAAAGTCATGGAGTGAGGAACAAGAGCTAGGGTTCGGGAGAGTAAAGAGAAGCTAAGACCAAAGCGAAAGGAAGAGGGACGACCGGGCTTTATACATGGCTCGGATATGTCATTTAAGGGCTCAAGCGGGAAGGTTATCCTAAGTGATGATGATGATGGGCGGTCGGGTCCACTTCTAGAAGCATTTAGGTTAGGATGAGATGAGGATGAAAAGTATTAGGGTAGTGTAGTATTATTATCACGCCGACCGTAGTTTCTCGGCTTGAGTGACGTGCATCTTTGAACTCTTTGTGAGTCTGACCAACACAAATAGGATTGTCAAATGATCAAACTGTCCATAAACAGCTCGAGATCGATTCAGTAAAAGCTAAATATTGACTCAGAATTTTGAATATAGTCAAGCTCGATCGAGCTCAGCTTAAAAGCTCAAAATTTATTATTAATATATTAATATATAAATTAGTTTTTAATTTTAAGCTAAATTGAATCAAGTTGGAATTCTGAAAATTATAACCGAGCTCTTAATTTTTAAGCTAAATTGAGCAAAATTCGAGCATTTAAAATTAAAATCGAGCAGAGTTTGAGCAAACTTATTATATTAATTTCAAGCTCAAATTGAGCTTAAAACGGGACCAACCCGATCAAATCCGGCCCATTTACAACCTTAAGCATGAGTGGCTCAGTGTACATCCAGTGATCAGAGTCCTCACTCCTCGCTAGACTAGTTGATGGACTAATTGAATATATATATATATATATATATATATATATATATATATATTTATATATTAAAATTTAAAAATGGCATAAAAAGTGATGGTGGCGGGGCCCTTCATTATATTAAAAAATTTAAAATATAAATTTATTTGTTTTTTAATGAATATATAATATATTATTCATTTTATTTCATCAACCAGCCTAGAGGACTATGATCACTGGCAGAGTCCGAAGACGGCAGGTCGGCACGTCCTCTTCCTCTCTCCTTCGCTCTGGTCTTCGCTTCTCCTCCGCACTCTCCCGAAGCCTAGCTCTTGTTCTTCGCTCCGACAGCTTTTCCAGATCTTCTAGCTTCTTCTCGTCGTCTCGCCTCCGATCGCTGGCCTTTTGGCGTGTCGCTTGTGATCCCAAGTCTCCGATCAGTCTTCGGGCTGGTATCAGGAGCTCCGCCGCTGCGATCCAGCGGTTCGAGAGAAGAATGGCCCGAATCCGATAGCTATTTTTAGATCCGAATCCGATATCATATGGTCATTCGGATCCAAATCCAACCTTCGAATCCGATAACTCGTAGTCGTTTGATTCATGATCCACGATCGAATCAAACATCGAGATCCGAAACAAATAACGCGCCAAAAGCCTTCAATTTCCCGCCATTTCACGCGCCACCACCATTATATTGAAATGCTTCTTATCCCATCTACTCTTCGATCTCGTTTCCGATCCCCATTTGATTCAGGTACAACGCTCCCAGCTTCACCGATCCTAGGGTTTTGTTTGATGTTTGTTGTTGTTTGAAGTTATCTTCTTGCTGTCATTCGATTAGCCGTCTAGGGTTTCCGCGATCCGATTCACTCGCAGCGATTTACCTTTCTTTGTGTATATTTTTTTGTTTTTGGAATTCATAGACTATTTCATTTCGTGCCAAAAATCAAAGGGAATTGAATGTGCTTTGGCTTTGTGATTTCTTTTGACCATTATGCAGACTCGAGATCATGACTCATTATAGAGGAGAGAAATTGGATGGAGGCGATGACATGCACAAATTGGATGGATGTGATTCGGAGCTTCCAAAGAGCAAGCAAAAGTCCCACAAGGCTTCAATGCACTGATTACCTTTAAAGTTTATTATGGTATTATGGCGAGTGGCCTCTAATTATGTTTACAAGTTTTTCTAATATTTTTTTTTGCGGTTGTGATGCATGTTTGGTTTCAGTGCACTGTTTTGGTGAGGTAGATTTAAAATTTTCCTATGTATCAGCAGCTGGGTTTGTATGCCTTGTTATGGTTGAACAATGATTTTTCTATTTCTAGTTGTAATAAACTTCTTTGCTTTTTGTTTCCCTGACAACTAGGACAAAGCAACCAACATGGTTTTGGATAGAAAGGGATAATGTTTTTTGTCTCATACTCCTTAAATTCAAACATGTCTTGTTTTGAAAATGTTGTTAGTAATCATGTATCATTCATTTATTCATTTCAACTTCTCTTTTTATCAGCTTTAAACCACTTGTGATGGAGTTTGGTTTCAGCAATTCTTGTAGAAGATTCTTTTTTCTTGCTAAGCCAAAAAATCATATCTCCGCATGTTTGTAACAGTACCGTGCTGGTTTCTATTAATGTATATGCTCTCGGGGGATTCTGAGTCACTCTTATAAGAATAAAGAGAGTCGCCCAGTTGAAATGGTATCCAACTTATTAAGCAGCAATTTAATGAGAGGAAGCTTGATATGGGATTAGAATTTTGTTGGACAACTTGGGAAATAAAAAATATACTACATGAGACCTCCATGGATGTAAAAACTTTCAAAGCTGAAAAATTTGTGGGGTCTGGCACTTTCACCGATCATCCAATCATAATACATTCCTCTCTATTCTTCATATATAACCTGTATTTGTTTTGTTGTGCTCTGCCAGTTGTCACTCATGCATGTTTCTTCACTGCACTGTTCTATGTGCTCATTGTTTTGAATACTCATGTACCAGACTGCTCTTCATGCAGGAAAGCTCTTCCCTTTGTGCTGATATGTTTAAAATGGATGTCCTATGGAAAATCGGATTTAGTGGAATTATGAAAAATAATATCCAAATGAACTGTTATACATGTCTTCAGGGGTTTTTCTTTTGTTCTCACATGATTTTTTTAAAACATTTCTCACAGACGGAGAGACATCCAGCATGTGATCCCTCTTTTGTTGGCCGAAGGGAGTTTTTCTTTTTACCCTCGAAAAAGAAATATATCCTCGTAGCTACCTATCATTCAATAATGTGATGGAGTTTGAGAATTCAATTAAGAAAGAGTGCCCTTCCAAGATTGACATTGGTCCTGTTTACAATGTAGATGTACGGTACACATTTTTGCATAGTGATATTTCTTTTGTTAAATATGTATTTGTTCTAAATATGTTTTCTTTTTCAATTCTTTGTTTCTACTTTTTTCTTTTCTTTTTGTCTAAATGTATATACAGCCTACAAAAAGGCATGCATATGCTCAAGGTGGTGGTTTTACACCTGTAGAAAGGGAACTCATTTTTGATATTATTGTAAGTGTAGACTTTTGTCTCATTGGTTAATCCATTATTTTACTTGAATATTAAGTTTGTTTCCTCCAACAACTTCACCCAACCAACTGATTTGTATATATTTTCCTGCTTAGGATATGTCAGATTATGATGATGTCCGGTACTGCTGTTCTGGAGCTGATGTCTGCTCAGATTGTTGGGCCACCAATGACGCATTAAGCTATTAAAAGTGATTGATACTACTCTCAGAGGTTGTACATTGTGCATTAAATTTGTTACTATTTCATAAATTGTTTCGTAGAATTTTTCATGCGGTATTTGAATCTTGGAATTCCTTTTAACAGCCCTTTTTCCCTCATCCCATGATTTTACTGATAATTGTTCTAAGTTAAGGCACTTCCACAAAGATCAATATGCTTGATTTACAATTGTTTGCAAATCTGCAGATGATTTTTGGTTTCAATCACATATTATGGGTATATAGTGGCCGCCGTGGGGTGCATTGTTGGGTATGTGTGATGGCAGAGCAAGAAGGTAGTTCACAGTTTTGTTAATTTGACTTCTCTTGGAAATATGAGGTCATGACATGCGTATTGGTATCATTCTTCTTTCTTAGAGCTTAGCAATGAAACAGAGGTCATCAATTAAGTAGAAATATTTTTCATGCTATATATAAAGGTGACATTCTGTCTTTAGATGTTGGGTAAAAGTTGCAAATCTCAAATCCCTTTTATCATTTATTTGATCAACTTGCTGAAGATTTTTTTGTCGTGTGTTTTATTTTTCAGGGCAGTGATAATGGCTTGAAGAATATTTCCTTAGTTAAGCCAGTTCTCCATCCTTTCCCTTGGTGTATGATTATTTTCCAAATTCTTACATAACACTAAAATCTCTTTCTGTTGGCACATGTATTTCAAGTTCCTCACAAATAAATATGCACACTATACAGAAGATCATATATTGTAGATGTTTCTATGGGTATTACATTTTGCAGGAGAAATTGCTTTGTAGGATCAAAAAGCTGTTGGCATCTGAAGATAGGTATCAGAAGATCCTTCAGCTTATACCAGATAAATGTGGGAGCAATTTTTTTCTCTTTAGAAATATATCATTCTCTTTTGGTTCCTTATTTTTGAAAAGACCCTCATCTATCCCCAAATTTCTATGCTTTTCGATATGCCCTTTCCAGCAATAGCTGATAGAGCATTGCATGGCAAAGTATGGCAAGGGGAAATAGGAGATCCTCCAATGCTAAAGAAGATCTTAATGTTATTAGATGGGAGCAATTAAAACATGTATTGCAGTCAGGAAAAACAGAAGGTATGGATTTCCAATGAATGGTGGATGTTTATGGTCTCGGACTTAGTGATGTCGTTAAGCTTTTCCATTCCTTTTTTTTCTTCATGGTTGTAAAATAGACAAGATCTACTACTTTTCAAAATTCTTTTCTTTGTCGAAAAACACATCTCTGGGAGACTAGCGCGGGGACTTATATGTATCATATGTGCACATCAAGCGTATGGTCTTGTGGATGGTTACCCCTTCTGAACCTTCTGCATTTTCTTCCTTCCTTGTACCAGGGACAGAGGGGCTCAGAAGGTGTGTAGAAGAGATTGTTGTTTTCTTATACACATTATCCAAGACTTGATATGGAGGTGTAAGAGCAATTTTTTTTTTCTTGGAAGCATGCGAATGCATGATCAATGTGTTTATTCTCTCAATGGTATTTCTTGACCTTAACAGGTTTCAAAACATATGAGCCATTTGCTTAAAGCTCCCTTCTGTGTTCATCCAAAAACTGGTAAACTTTTGGTACTGTATGAAATTAAGATTGGTCTTCATGTCTCACGCTTACTTCTACAGTTATTGGTTCGTTATAATTTTGTTGAACTTAAGCTGTATCCTAGCTTATGATTCTAATTATGCATATGATTTCAATTGCCAGGCCAGTGTAATAGTATTGTTCCTATTGATCCTACTCATTTGTGATGAATTTGGATCCTTCTCAACTGTCTCCAACCCTTTCTGGGAGTAAATTTTCTCTTCTCTAGGGTATACAAATTTTCAGCTTGTCTTACATTTGCATTCATTTATTTCTGCTCTGAACATCATATATTTATTTTTGGAAGCATGGGGAAATGAGGTTGTTTTGTGTGTTAGCTCACATTATAAATTGGTTTAAGTTTGCTTCTT